>VOPJ01010621.1:0-37989 GCA_014673585.1 Semibalanus balanoides
GGAGCAATTATCGCCGGTCTAATTTCGATGCCGCGTTTTCGCCGGTCTAATTTCGACAGCTTAGGTGGTATGTCGGTCAGGGAAATTCGCTGCTGGCGCTCAGCGGCTTTTATCTGCTTTCTGCTGTCCCCAAGGTCCTACAACAGCGGCCTTCCAGACGACCTGTCTCAAGATAAATACAGCTCCCGGTATTGTATGTATTTGAGGTCCCCAGGGACAGTCGCTCTACCAACAGGGCAGGGATGCGAGTTCCAAAGGAGACGCATCTTGGTCCAATGGTTCAAATGAAACCTGGCACTATTGTTTGCATCTGCTATCTCCAGGGATAGCGGTTTTACCTGCAGAGCAGCTTTGTGAACTCAACAGCAGACATATCTTGATCAAGTGACTTAAAGGAAGGTGTTTCGATCAAACTCTCCATTCAATCAATTCTGAAATGTTTTAGTTGAGATATACCCTCGATGGAGGCATATGTTTACCCGATGTTAGGAATGACTTTTCCGTGCTGTGGAACCAGTCAATAAGCTGGGTGATTCTGACCGGCAGAGACTGTGTGATGCTTCGCGCAACCGCTCCCGAAAATGCTGCCACTCTATTAGATATTATTTATTTGTGTGTTTTATATATTATATAATATATAATATATTTATAGTTCGTAACGGCAATAAATCTTCTTTTAAGCATAGACGATTAAATGTTATTGCGTTTTCAATTTTTGAGAGTTTGCTTGAGTTTTTTAATAATCTTATTCACCGTTTTCCTGAATTTAATCTATATATTTATATATACTATAGATATATATATATATATATATATTTCATATATATATATATATAGTATATCTATATATATATATATATAATATATTATATATGCACACGGACTCGCAACCGGTATTACCGCCATGGCTCAGAAATTGGTTAATGTTTGCATCGCATGCGATCGTTGATCGGATATATGTGTGATGCTGCTTTTCTGAAAGAGACGTTTTATTTTGTCTGATGTCTCCTGGCTGGCACATTTTTAGTGTCAGATTTCTGGAAATGCATTGCCGTGAGCTAGCAGCATAAACAATATGTTGACATATAGCGTCGTAATTGTGTGTGCATCTTTGCATTTATTTAGCTTTTCCTCTTCAATATTACAAATAGATAGTACCATTCCACTGCATATCGCTTGTTTATTCTGTCATAATCCACAGATACTGCTTAGCTTGATTCATTCATTCACAGTTCGCGGCATTGTGTTACATATATCTCAAATGCTGTCTGCACACCAGCCAGCTGAACTCAGATTATTATGAAAATAACCTCCATCTGACGACGACTTGGCTGTTTTTGCATTCCGTTTTTGCATTCCGCTTTTGCATACTTCAGCTGCAAATGGCTACCAATAGCCATTTCCCATCAGCTTTATCGGCCCGTTAAGCGGATCTTTGGTCGTACACCGCTTATGCTAAGAGCTTTTCGCATCATTTTCGCCGAGCTTCAGGAGTTGCAGCTGAACCAGGGCCGTGTCAAGCTCCCACTCAGCTTATGACCGGGATCCGCGTGCAGGCTTGTCTGATCGATTTGACAGGCTCTTTCTTGTGCTTGGCATGCTATTTTTGTAACATGCTTGCTGTGACTAGTTTTACATCTGCAGAACCGTTTCTGGTATTTCGCAATGATATGAGATCATGGTTGTCACGTGACTGAAGTGTAATTATTGCTATACATATGAAGACTGAGTCCAATTTTTCGATGCTGGGCTTAATCCATAATTTTAAGTTCTGCTACAAGTACCTATGTATACACTGCGGCGAATGCTGTTTGAATACCGCATTACTCGTGTGTTGTCATTCATTTGATTGGTCCGATTTTATATGTGAAAAAGTTTTTTTTTCGTTCCTTGTTCGTCCGGACGTTCATTTCAGACGTAGAATATGCGATCTGTCTGTCTGCCCCTGCCGATCTCTGCTGAATCCTCCTGGCTTCCCTGATGACCCCTTCTGACCCCTTCTGACCCCTTCTGACCCCTTCTGACCCCTTCTGACCCCTTCTGACCTCTGCTGACCTCTGCTGACCTCTGCTGACCTCTGCTGACCTCTGCTGACCTCTGCTGACCGCTTCTGACCTCTGCTGACCTCTGGTGACCTCGGCTGACCTGTGCCTCTCTGTCTCTGCAGAGTAAGGATACGGACCTGATCCGTCTGGACTCGGCTGAGGACGATCTGTTCGACCCGCTGAAGGCACCGCACCGGCGCTCATCTGTACCGGCCGCCAGCGCCCTCCCCGGCTCCGCTCCCGTGTCCGGCCCCGTTCCCGTGCCTGGCCCCGTGCCTGGCCCCGTGTCCTTCCCCGCTCCCGTGCCTGCACCCGTGTCCGGCTCTGCTCCCGTGCCTGACTCGTGGCTCTACTCCGGCTCCGCTCCCGTGCTTGGCTCCGTACCCTTGCCCGGCCTCGGCCTGGATCCCTTCAACGGCGTACGGCCCGGCCTCGGTCCGTTCAACGGGGTACGGCCCACCAACGGGGCGGTACACAACCCAGTGTACCCGTACTGTGAGCCGGGCCGGCACATCTCCGGAGTTCCTCTGCCGGGCGGCAGGTCCGCCGGCGAGGGCGGGGGCGGGTACCCGCTCTCCGGCAGCCGGTCAGCGGCTAGCGTGCTGTCACCGCCACTGGGGGCCGCCCCCGCGCCGGCCAGCGCCCCTGCACCGGCGCCTCGCCGCCTGCCGATCCGGCAGGTCAGTCAGAGCAGTGAGGAGCTGCTGCATGAGTACGGACTCGATTTCAACCGGATGGTGGTGAACGCGCCGCGCAGGGACCCGGCGGCCCCCGCCCCCGCCCCCATGTATGGCGCGGCGAGCCAGCCGCCGCCGCCGCTGCCGCCAAAGTCGTCGCGCTGGACAACGTTTGAGTGAACACAGCTTTACGTGAGGGGAGGGAGAGGAGCCGCCCTTTGCCGGCAGGCCGTGGTCGGGCCCGCTTGGAGCGTGCATGCTCGTTTATATTATGCATTTACCAATGCATTGTGATGTTAACATTTGCTTCCAGTGTATCTGAATTGTGATCGATTTTTTCGCGCGAATATGTAAAGGCTTTTGCTGTGCTCAAAGTCTAGCGAAGGTAGATACGGGCGTGTAGATCTGACACCGAGTTGTAGTTGCTGTAGCCATGTAGCCAGGTATTAGTACTCATTTGGCAGTTTCCGGCTTATGGCTTGGTATTTATTATGTGTGTGATCCTCAACAATGTGGTTATACATAGCAACTATGTTAATATTATGTTTGATGAGTTAACGGTCTCAACATCTGTTTGCGGGTTGTGTGTATTGTTCTCGAATCAATATGTGCCCAACGTGACCTAGTGAGGTGTGACGGACGGAGATTGTGTTGACGAATTTATATTACCGGTACATCCGAGTCGCATGCATAATTTATGCAGATAGATGTTTAAACAAGTGAGTGTTCGCTCTTCGGATTTTTCTAGAGGCTTTATGATAGTCTTCGGAGATTTACTCTGCTACCGTCATGAGAATAAAGTTCCTTAACTAATTTTGTGCTCCGTGATAACATATTCGTTGGCATGCTCTCCCACACAATTTTCGATACCTATGCAAATATATTATACATATTTAGCTGAAGTTATTGTATAATCGTTAGCCTATCTTTGATATCCACCTCCTATCCTGCTATCGGCCTGTGGGCTATCTCAATCCCTCCATGTTAACAACGTCAACTTCTGGTGAGCTTATGAGGTGCCAGTGGGTTCAGCAAGTAAAGCCTTGTGTGTGGGTCAGCGCCATCCCTCGCTTTCCAACGCTCACGATGGACTGATCATTAATGTTTATTTAGTGTCGACACATCTATAAATCGCCATTGGATAATACTGAATGAAACGCTTTTGATATAAACTCAAGCCGCGGTAGCTGTTTCAGCTATTGTCTTTCTTCTCAGCAATGTACGACTCTAGAACAATTGGTACGCTGGCCACTTGGAGGGTATAAGCGCCAACGAAGGATGTGTAGTGTGCACACGCAGGCCTATTTGGAGATATGTAAGCGGCTTGGCGGAGGATTACAGATGAGGCCAGCTCTCAAACCGGCCTAGCACTGCTGATCATGTGTAAGCTCTCGTTTGTCTTGAATAGGACCCGTCGTGTCGGTGGAGATCGTACCGTCAGCATGCAAGCGAACAGAGCTAATAATGATACATAAAACGTGATACGTCCACCTCTGCGAATTGTAGGCCTAACTACTGTGACTTGTACTAACTTGTTAAAGGCATGGAATTGGTACAGGTTTAGATTTACACTGTGAACTAATTAAGACCGGTGATTGATGCTCTTGCGGTGATATTATGTACGATAAATGATTCACTAGGGCACTAGTTCGGCATTAGGTGTGGCTTGTGCCTACTCCGCCTTTCCTTGGCGCCGGAATCCAGTGTAGGGGAACAGCTATGTAAGGGGTGGATGTCCCCGCCCCCCAGCCACACCTGATGATAAATTCAGGGCTTCAGTAATTGTCAGTTTTTTTCTAGAAACAAAAGCATACTTCATCTAAACTGCGCCTTTACAGCCCCCCCTCCCCTGAAGTGTTTTTCTTGACTAACTTTTTACGAATGTGGCGTATCTTGCTGAAATTTTCAGTAGCTCAGTTTACAGCAATTATACGTATCTGTCAAAGTTTAATTGAAATTGCTTTCGCAGTTTGGGAGATAAGGACGTTTTAGTGACGTCATGTTGGTGGAAATATATTTTCTGCATTTCTGAGACAAAACTGATCTAGGTAATTGCCTTTTTGTTTACATTTATAAATTTTTAATTTTAAGATTTTCTGACAGCGAAATCGCCATTCTGGACGTGGTCGAGTCGAGGTCATTCACTTGACCTTAGGTCACCCGTTGATCTGAAACCTAAAACATAAAACGTTTAATTCTTCACATGGCAGGTAACATGCTGGTTCTTACCGCGTTGCTTATGTTGCTTGGCTTGGAAGTTAACAGGGTGGGCCCTAGATCAGCCCCTTTCACCCGATCATGGGCCAAATACACCTCCCCCCTTCCCCACTGCACTATCTGGATCCGCCAGGGGCACATTCTCTTCTCCTCTATAGGGACTGGGTGAGGAAATAGCACAAGAGTCGAATAATTAGTCCTAAGTTCTCATATGTTCGAGGCGAGCTCGCGAAGCGTTGGAGCGAGTCTCTCATCGCATTCCGGATTTTTAATCAGAACATCACTCAAGCGGCCGACCCGGCCGGGCACGCCCGGCCTGGCCAGAACCGCGACGCTGGTCAGAAGCTTATTCTTTTTGGAACCTCGCCGATTGACAAGCGGTCTTCGCCATTGATTTTAGCCCCATGCCATTGACATTATATTATGACACGTTTTGTCTCTTCATGTGATGTGGTCACAGACACGGCGCGATGACACGTGCGCGTCAGCGTGTAGAAAGTATCTCAATGCCTGCTGTAGCTGAGAAACGGTGGGACCTAGTAAAGCTAAAATTTGTGTGAGGTGGGAGAGATTCACACCACTCGGACCAATGATTGGCACAGGTAAATACCGCTGGGTCACACTTGCACTGTGCGCACGTGCACCCCTGTTCCCGTCCATTGGGTAAGGATTATCGTCGCAAAACAGGCATCGTTGCATACTCGGACACCTTATATCTTTGGTCAACCAAAAGTCGCAAAGAACACGGGTCAATATCACAGATTGCGTAGAGAATACGATCCGCGTGCGTAATTGTCGGAAGTTGCACTAATGTGTCGATCAGCGCGCCGGTGGTACTTGTTCAAAAGTTTATCTGGCTATACAGCGCATAATTTCCATTTAGTTTTTAGGTGACATTTCACAATTTAAATCAGCCTGCTCAGCACCCTATGGGACGTTGATTGCGATCAAAACAAAACACCAATCTGTTGACCAATGTGCCCGTCTCTAAAATGCGATGCAACCCAACTTATGAGGCTTTTAATGCAGTATTAGTCGTGTTAAAAATCTGCCTGGGTAGTATTTTTTATTGACGCATCTATAACATTCTCATTACACCGCGTAAAAGATTCGCAAATACCAATAGCGTGCTAGACGATAAAAATGATCGCAGCGTCGTAACGCGCATAAATCCCTCTAAATACCTATCCTCAAAATTGATTTTTTGCTCTACATTAACAATGGAAAGCTTATAATTGCAAATTCTATATTTTAATAACCTGCTTCAATTAGACCCTTATTATCGAGTTCACAAAGTACGATTGTAGTGGTCGGATTCTTATTTTGCGAGACGGCATAATACAAACGGCGACGCGTATATAAACTAATTCACATGCGGAGTTGCTTTTTCTGCCACAAGAGAGGAACCTCCGGTTGGACGGGTGACTCAATATTTTGACGCGGATTTATTCGGACTCGCTCGTCCTTCGCTGTTTAAGGCGTCTTACTGGTATGGTGACACGATCCAGCAGGGGCGGATCCAGAACGGTAGTTTGGGAAGGGCCATTGGTGGTTTGGGGGGGGGACAAAGTCCAAAAAGTCTCGCATAATTATGAAAACTCATTGTATTCCGCTTGCTTAGTTATTGATGGCTGATTGAAAACAAACTTTCCTTTGTAAAAGTTGCTTAGATTGTCTTCTATATAAGGAAATGTGTCAATTTGCTCCGATTTCACACGCTTTGGGGGACCATGACCGGATTCTCCCCTCCCCTGGATCTGCCCCTGTCGGACCCAGCTATTCGGAGTGTGCTCAGGCCTCGGCATTCCGTAATTCGATATATGTGAACAACACGCTCTCTTTCTCTCCCATCGCTGACACTTCTGTCAACACGAGAAGTGTCCTAACTTGACTCATCAACTCGCGGGACATCTGATCCTGTTTTATATCGGTTTTAGAGCTGACTTCATACGTCTCGACGGTCGCTGAATGTTTTACATCTCCCCTTACTTCTCCTAGCTTCGCGAACAGCCAGCACTTGCTCTTCTTCCTCGAAGAGCCTGGGCTTATTGCAAATGTAAATTAGACGACATCTAACGTAGTTGTCGTACGTTGTCTGCAAATAGGTCCAGTAAAGAAATGGCATTGAATTTTATATGAAGCACGATGCTCGCGTCGACCCGTGCATTGGCGGATCTATGGCAGCTTGTGACGTTTTGGTGGGGGGCATTACTCTAAAAAAAGGTTCACAAAATTCCAAAAACTTATCGGATTCTGCTCCCTTATGCATTGCTAGACTTTTTAAAGTAAACTTGCTTTAGTTAAAAGTTGCTTAGGTGTCATCAGAAAATGTGCAAATTTGCGCCGATTTCAGTTTTTTTAGGGGACCTTTTCCCTGATGCCCCCGGGCCTCCTGGATCCGCCAGTGGACACGTGGGTTCTGAATCTGCGATGTTAAAAATGTCTGCGTTCAGAGCGGGAAACTGTGCCGCAGTACAGCGCTGTGCTGCGGCACAGTCTATCGCTTCAGGCTGCCGGTTTTGAGAGGTGTCCGGACACAATGGCGAATGCATATTGCCGAAGGACACTTTGACATGTGAATATGCCTAATGCTAAATGACGAATGTCTTTTTGTCGAAATGCTTTTTTGCCGAATGTAAAAATGCCGTTTTTTGTCGACGTGTCAAAAGATCGAAATGTGATTTTGACTACATGTGAAAAAGTCGAAATGTCTTTTTGACAAATGTCATTTTGCCGACATGTCAAAAGAGCGAAATGTCCTTTGACCGAAATAGTTCTTTTGTCGAAATGTAATTTTTGACATGTGAACAAGCCGAAATGCCTTTTTGACGAATGCTATTTTTTTCGACAATTAAAATGTTATATTTTCGTTTTTGCCGAATGCCGAATACATTTGGTGCCATCCGCAGCAATTGTCGTCATGTGTCAGTGGTTGATAACTAAGTTGATGTGCCTTAAGTTGATGAAATATTTCGTTCAGGAAAGTTATCGATAGCGCATGAATTAATACATTGTATGAATCTTCATAATGAAAATGCAACCACCTCACCTTGCTTCTGAACTTTAACATTCACTTGCGTTCACTTGCGAGGCAACAGACATTCCCGCTCTGGCAGCTTGGCTGATGCCTTGTTCAGCCTGCACCCTGATGGCGGTGACGTTCTCACTTCGCAGATCCGTCTCAGCGTCGGCTCTGGTAGTTAAATGGTCGTTGTTTGTGCGATACCTTCCGGACATTTTGTTCTATGGCTGGTTGTATGCCTCTGCTGCAAGGTCGTGGTTGTACCACTTGGCCTTCCCAAAAACCGCTTCGCCGGTCAGTCATGGCCAGGGGACCATTCGCCTCTGTGATTAGTCGAAAGACGTGCTCTGGGCTACTTAACATTTCATGGTAGATTTTCTCGGTCTTCGGTCCACTCCGTTTGTTCTCCTGTGTAGTATGGTAAAACCGCTGTGCGCCAAACGCCTTCCGTTGGTTCCCGTCTTAACACTCCATTGGCTCACTTTCTTTTGTACGCTCGCACTCCCTGCAGTGTGGCCGTGTGTGACTCTGTGGCGTGTGACTCGTCCCGGCCGGTCAGCGGGAGTGTGTTGAAGTGTCACTGCAGGCGCTACGCAAAAGACATCAAAATGATGTGGGGCAGCTGCATTGGCTGCTTTGCTTACGCGTTGACCGTTCCGGCGCATGACTAGTAAACCGTAGTCAGAATGCATAGCGCGCGGGCAGTGTGAGGCTGGAATGGACGCGCTGCTGTGGCCAAAGTGTCATTTCGACGGTCGACCCTTTTCTCTAACTATGGTCGGGAAGCCGACAAAAGGCATCTGGCACAATGGCATTCTGGATTTGTTTATACATTCTTCAAAATCAACATTTCAGCGAAGACTTTCGACTGTTCCACGGGCGGTAGACATAAGGTAGAGCTACTTCGTCGGAAGAGTGAACATTTCGCATTTCTTTGTCGCCTTTCGACAAAATAACAGGTTTGGCTCAAAAAGCACCATTTCTCGCCCATCTTTTCACATTCGTCGACCAATATGGACAGGTTCCGGCAAATAAGAGAAGACTAGGTCGTTTACTCGATGCTTTTCACATGCTCGGGCTAAAAGCAACCATTTTCGTCCCAATAAGAAGACATTTGGGTACTTTGTCCAGCATGTCGTCTAATTTTCTTCGGCTAAATTTCGCCGCGGAAAGGGGAGATATCTCTGCTTCCTCCTTCTCATATGGTCGACAGTAACTGGATGTCAATTCTCGAAGGCAAAAATAATTTATATATATTTTTCATCTTAATTCGACAAAAATAATTTATAATTTTTTCACATTTCGACAAAATAACCTTTCGACTTTTTAACATGTCGGCAAAATACATTTTTACATTCGGAAAAAGCATTTTGACTAAAAGACATTCGTCATTTAGCATTCGGCATATTTATATGTCGTCAAAAAGACATGTCACAGTGTCCTTCGACAATATGCATTCGCCGAAATGACATTCGCCAAAGTGTCCTGTAACGGTGTAACCGTTTTGAGACGGCGCGGGCGGAGGCGGAAGCAGTTTCCCTTGCAGCACACAGCACTTCACGACGTCGTGACAACGTTTTCCCGACGTAATTACGTCGTATGAACGTTGTCACGACGTTGTCAACGTTGTCATGACGCTGTGACAACGTTATGTGCTACTAGGGTAAAGGGTTTGTTTTGTTAGTCGGGGAGAGGGGCACAACATTATTTCAACCCAATCTCACTAAGGCTTCAGATTAATTTTAACAAATGTTCAAGATGCTGTATGTTTCGATCTTTAAGAATGCCTCACCTCGACAAAATGTTTACATGTTCGTCGCCTTCCGTGTCGCCTCTTCGACGGTGTCTACGGGCAACGATTTGTTGTTCGCGCGCAGGGACGTGGAAACCGTGGGAACCGTGGGGGCAGTGGGGGAAACTCCCCCCCAACTTTGGGCATGTGGGGGCGACGCCCGTCCTCCCTCCAACTTTGGAGCTAGATGTCGGCCCTCTTTCGTCTTTTGCCATGATCTTTTAAAGGGACACTGCCACCTTCCCAAAAGTTCTCAAATGTACGCCGCTTGTGGTGCCTAATATGAAGTAATTGCTGCCGAACACGATTATGACATTTGTTTCTCACTAACAATGCTTAATTTCATTTTAAAAAATGGGCTGATGACGTCATATGAAAGATTTTTTGGAAATCGAAAACCTTCACGCTGCCATATATATGACTAGTGTATGGCTAATGTATGGCCAAAGGTAAAACAAGTCGACTATAATCAACATTCAGTAAAGAGAGACGACGACCTCGGCTCAGTCCCCGTTCAAATACACTGGGGACCCCGATTTTGCAGATGTCAAAACCTTACTCAAATTTCTTTGTGATTCGACCTCGGTTGTTGTTTTAACTTATACCATACATAATTGCAATGCCAAGCACAGAAAATGGCTATCTCAACTCAAATATAATGTTAAGGTGGCAGTGTCCCTTTAACTCTGAATTAGAGCAACGGCATTGTCTACAAAAATGTGCTTGTGTTTTGTAGAACAAAGGTGCAGTTTCAAATAAATATAAAAAATGCATTAAATTTTGAACTGGTTTTGCATCTATCCATCATAACAGTGGCACCGCACATTTGACCTTTGTAGCATGGAAACACTGCTAAATACAGCGCACACCTGGCATAGGATATGTTTCTTGGTCGAAACGTTGATAGAGCTATTTCTTGGTCACAGTCGCGGTAGATAAAATACTCGTGGTCACAATGTTGTAATGCTTTTTGGAGATAAATGCTACTATTCATGAAATATTACTAGGCGCCACAAAGTAAATAACATTCAGACTTTTTGGCATGGGGGTAGGTCACGGTGTTCGTTTTTTTAGCAAAACGCTTCATTATTACTTTTTGATGTCGATGTCGTCGTCAAAGTCGAAGTCGATGATGTCGACTCTGCTCCCCTCACGTTCAGCGGAGAAAGAGTGGGCCAGGGGTCAAAAAAGTAAAAGTAGTCACCAACGAAATTCCGGATCAAGGCGGTCGCCAGCATTGACACATCAGGAACGGATGGCGATATATCGGGGATAGATTCCGATATATCGGGTAAACGGGTGGAGATATATGGCGATACATCCTGTTGACGATATATAACGGGTCGGGACCACAGCGATATAAAGTTTTTTTAGCTATCATTTTTGCTACTCAGGTCCGCCTAAAAGTTCGCCCCCCAACTTGAAAGTACTTCCCACGCCCCTGTTCGCGCGTGTAAATCTCTCTTGTGCTTCTATGGTATCCTGAGATGGCTGCCTGACCTTGCACATGAAATACGTAACATTAAAGGCTCATTGACAAGGAAGATAAATTTGGGAATTGTAAGTCGCTGTGAGACAAGCTAAGTGGGACATGACAATGGCATGGTGGTATGATTGTTTGAACTCTTCAGTGGTTTTAACTGAGCATTTTCTTATTTTCGCATTCAACCATTTGATCTTCAATGAGCGTCGTGAGTGAAGGCCGAAACATCACTAGAATTGAACGGACATGAATGAACCTGCACGTGTATCCCGAGCGCCATGAAAGATTGTAGGTACTTACTAACCACGTCTGAGATCGATACACAACACCTACTGTGGATGGATGTAGATTGTAGGTACTTACTACCCACGTCTGAGGATCGATACAAACACCCTACGTGTGGAGGGATGTAGATTGTAGGTACTTACTACCCACGTCTGAGATCGATACACAACACCTACTGTGGAGGGATGTATATTGTAGGTACTTACCTACCCACGTCTGAGATCGATACACAACACCTACTTTGGATGGATGTAGATTGTAGGTACTTACCTGCCTGCACGTCTGAGATCGATACACAACACCTACTGTGGAGGGATGTAGATTGTGGGTACTTACCTATCCACGTCTGAGATCGATACACAACACCTACTGTGGAGGGATGTAGATTGTAGGTATTTACCTATTTACGTCTGAGATCGATACACAACACCTACTGCTGATGGATGTAGATTGTAGGTGCTGACCTACCCACGTCTGAGATCGGTACACAACACCTACTGTGGACGGATGTAGATTGCAGGTACTTACCTACCCACGCCTGAGATCGATACACAACACCTACTGTGGAGGGATGTAGATTGTAGGTACTTACCTACCCACGTCTGAGTGATACTTCAACACCTAGGGCTGTGGAGGGATGTAACGATTGTAGGTACTGACGCTACCCGTCTGAGATCGATACCACAACACTACTGTGGAGGATTTAGAGGTTGTGTACTTACCTACCCAGTCTAAGATCATACGCAACCTACCTGTGATGGATGTAGTTGTAGGTACCTTACCTGCCCACGTCTTGAGATCGATACAACAACCACCTACTGTGGAGGGAGTAGATTGTAGGTACTTACCTACCACGTCTAAGATCGATATCACACCTTTCACGCACTAACTGTGGATGGGTAGAATGTGTATGGGGCGGTACTCTACCTGCCCTACGTCTGAGAGATTCTACACAACACCTATCTGTGGTTTCTGGATGTAGATTGTGGTACTCCTCTAACCTACCACGCCTGGATGATCCAACACCTATGTGGAGGGATGTTAGATTGTAGGATACCTCCGGCACGTCTGGAGAATCGATACCACCACTAGGCGCCTACTGGTGGATGGATGTGTAGAATTGTAGGTACTTACCGGGTATCCACGTCTGACATGATACACACACCTACTGTGGAGGGATGTAGGATTGTAGGTACTTACTAACACCGTCTGAGGAATGATAGGACAACACCTATGTGGAGGGATGATAGATGTAGGTCACTTACTACCCATTTCTGTCTGAGATCGACTACACCAACACCTACTGTGGAATGGATGATAGATTGTAGTATTTTACTACCCACGATCTTGAGCATCGATCACAACACTTACTGTGGATGGATTGTATCTTGGTTAAGGTACTTACCTGCCCACGGTCATAGAGGATCGATGGGACACAACATTTCCTACTGGTGGAGGGATTAGATTGTAGGTATTACCTACCAAGTCTGAGATCGATCCAACACTACTGTGGAGGGATGTGATTGTAGGCTACTTACCTATCCACGTCTGAGATCGATACACAAGCGCTACTGTGGATGGGATGTAGATTGTAGGTACTTACTACCCACGTCTGAGATCGATACACAACACCTACTGTGTATGGGATGTGGATTGTAGGTACTTACCTACCCACGTCTGAGATCGATACACAACACCTACTGTGGATGGGATGTAGATTGTAGGTACTTACCTACCCACGTCTGAGATCGATACACAACACCTACTGTGCATGGATGTATATTGTAGGTACTTACCTATCCACGTCTGAGATCGATACACAACACCTACTGTGGATGGAATGTAATAGTTGATGGTACTTAACCTACCCAACGCTGAGATCGATACATCACAATTTCTACTGGTGGATAGGAGGGTGTAGATTGTAGGTAACTTACCTACCCACGTCTAGATCGATTTACAACAACACTACTGTGGAGGGATGTCACGATTTGCAGTGGTACTGACCTACCCACGTCTGAGATCGATACAACACCTACGTGTGGATGGATGTAGATTGGCTGGTACTTCCTCACCCCACGTCAATAAAGATCGATAACACAACACTACTGTGGAGGGATGTAGATTGGGTAGGTAACTTACCTGCCCACGTCCTGAGATCGATACCACAACAACCTACTGTGGAAGGGATTGTGATTGTCAGGCTATTACCTACCACGTCTTGCAGATCGATACACAACACCCTACTGTGGAGGGATCGTCAGTTGTAGGGTAACTATCTACCCACGTCTGAGATTCGATACACAGCACCTACTGTTGGATGGATTGTAGATTGTAAAGGTACTTGCTACCCTGCACGTCTGAAATCGATACACATTACAATCTATGTGGAGGGATGTATAGATTGTAGGTACTTACCTGCCAGTCTGAGATACGAGTACCAAAAACTAATCGTGGGATGTTGATGTATATTGTAGGTACTTAGTACCTACTCTGAGATCGGATACACAACCGCTACTGTGCATGGATGTATATTGTAGGGTACTTACCTATCACGTCTGGAGATTCGATTAGCCAACACTCTACTGTGGATGGATGTGTTGGTAGGTACTTTTTACACACACGTGGTGAACAGATCGATACACAAACACCTATTCTGTGGATGGAATGTAGATTGTGGTACTTACTGCCCACGCAGCTGAGATCGATACACACACTCCCTGTGGACTGGATGGAGACTTGTAAGGCTTCTTACTACCACGTCTGAGATCGTTCTTCACAACCTACTTGTGGAAGGGATGTAGTTGATAGTATAATACCTATCACGTTGCTGAAGATCGTACAGCCACACCTACTGTGGATGGATGTATATTGGGGTAGGCTCATTACCTACCTGCACGTCTGAGATCGATACACCAACACCTACTGTCGGCAGGGATGTAGATTTGTAGGTATCTGATTTTCCTATTCCACGTCTGAAGATCGTACCAACTACCTACTGTGGATGGAATGTAGATTGTAGATACTTTTACCCTACCTGCAACGTCTGACGAATCTGTACACAACACCTAACTGAATGGAGCGCGCATGTAAGATTGTTAGGTACTTTACCACTCCCACGTCTAAGATCGATACACCAACACCTACTGTTGGACGGATGATAGATTGTAGGATTGCTCTTAGCATACCACGTTCTGATGTTTATAGATACACAACACCTACTCAGTGGGAGGGATGTAGATTGTAGGTAGTTTACCTATCCACGTCTAGAGATCGAATACACAACACCTACTGGTGGATGGATGTGATATTGTGAGGTATTACGACTACCCACGCTGAGATCGGGATACACAACACCTACTGTTGGAAGGGAATGTAGATTGTCAGGTATTCTCACTATTTTAGGACGTTGAATCGGTGACTACAACACCTACTGCTCGATGGATGTGATTGTAGGTACTGACGCTACCCCGTCTTGAAGATCGATCACAACACCTACTGTGGAGTGTGGATGGATATCTGCATAGGAGCGACCGCAGACAACGGCGTAGGAACCTATTTTAAGTTGGTGTAGCAAAGGCAGGCATGATAGGCAGGATTTTTATCGTGGGAGGGCCACGTCGGTGGTAGAATACAACTTCGCTCCCCGACATATGTTATTGGTGTTATCGACCGGGGTGAAGGCCGGTGAAGGGTCGGGTCGTCACAGAATCCTATTTTATTTGTTGTATTTTTCAGAGGGCTTCCCCTCCCCCTCTCTGGACAAAAGCTAGGGCAATGGTGCACAGGCTCGCAACCATAAATTTTCAAATGGTGTTCCGGGTCGAAAAGGGGGTCCCGTTCAAGTTTTTTTTTAGGAAAAATGTATGAAAAACGTTTACTTTGTCTCTAAAAAGGGACCGGATCCTGGGACCCCCTGGTTGTGTCGGGTTGCGCCAACATCGAGGTCTGGGGTACCAAGGTCCAAGACCACGTTGTTGAACTAAAGCGCGCTGAGCGAATGTATTTTAATCCGCGCCAAGTAATTATTATTAATGCGTCACGGATTAACTTCGGATTCCAGAGAAAGCCGACTGCTAGCTTTCATCAATAATAAAAACGGACAGGTATGTTGCGAGATGGATAAGGTAAACATGTTGACATAAACTGGCCTATTTTGCGACTATTACGTTTCCAAACGGCAAGCAATCTTGTCATTGAAGTCATAACAAATACAATGTATTGATGAATCAGAAAAGTTCGGACATTTGTCTGCAAAATGTCGTCTTATTTAATATACCTACCTTCAAAGATGTCTAGGGTGTCACTTGCCACCCTGAACAATTGGTAGCCGAAGATAACCTGGCACTTCGGAAAACTTATTTAAAAAACAAATATAAATATGATAGTATGACAATTATTATTCACTGTAAATTATCCATCGTCCTCTGTTCCAATATTCTGCTCAGTTATTTTCGTTAAAAGCCTGTTTTGTTGTTTTGCAATCTACTAAAAACCTATCACGTCGTAGTCTTTCTAATTGTGGGTGCATACGCAATGGATCAAAATGCATAGTACCTAAACCATAATTGAAGATTTCGGCGAAAATGGTTAATGGCTATTGATAAAACTTCGCAAAAACATAGATAATCGATTTGTCAAAGATACATTTAAAGATCAATACCATTGTCATATATCAAAGGACTGATAATAAACTCAGCTATCAAACTCAGCTGTGCTATCTCAAATTTTCGAGTTGCATTGAAATAAAAACAAATGAGAAATCCAAAGACAATTTGCAATCCTTTTACATAATTTTTTAAAGGTTATCAAAATTCTGAATATATGTGATTAAAACGTGTTCGGTAAATATGTGTACCAAATTTCAAATTGATATCGTCCAAAATGACTGACTTATGACCTTCAAAAGAAAAAAATCGACCTCCTCTTCCAGCATAACCATGCATACAAAATGCATTTCCGATTTTGCGTTTTACTTCAATTTCTATGGAACAAACAATGTGGTACATAAGGACATTTTTCGTGTTTTAGACAAAACAAAAATGAATAAACTACGGAAATAAATTAATTCCCGTAAGAATCCAAGGCTACCGTGTCATCTATAAATCGCGTTCGTGCATATATTTGCTTGCATTTCGGAGACCAAGTATATATGGACGACCGAAAACTTGGTGTGGCACCGCCACACGGTCCACACCAGTTCCAAAGTTGCAGCTGCCACCCCTGCAACACCACTTCCGACGCCTATGACCGCAGGTGACGCGATCTGTTCCTTAGTTTTGGTTAACATTTTGTTTTATTTGTTTCCTCTGGAGAGGCGCTATGATTTAAGCTTTTGCTTTTGCGCCAATCCATTATTGTACTGTTTGATTTGATGTCCTTTTGTAATCAAAATAAATGAACTGAACTGAAATGACCTTATGCTGACAGTTGATAAGATGACCAAGGGATGACGTTTGATCGAGTCTCTAAGCATTTAATGGGATTGCGATAAGATGTTGTTGGGATGGCTCTGCGACGAAGACTATTCAGTGAGATGGCGATGGGACTAAGTAATCTACGAGCGCCTCATTATCGGTAAGTGCTCACTACTCGCGTCGCATTGTCATTACATCAGCATTCAGCTGGAACACTGGCATGCCATTATCACCCGACTAGAGCCGGCCTCACCAGCACAGTGTTACCCGTACCACCATCTGCTCACGGGATAGAAGAAGCGACGCTGAGCAGTTCTCGACCAGCAACACAGAACAGCACACTTCACAAAGCTCATCTGAAATTGAGAGCTGGACGTGTTATGTAATCTCAGTAGTTTTACTCAGTAGAGTAATTTGCGACGGAAGAAATATGATCGTGTATCTGATTTGTCAAGACGAGTGTGGCTAAGCGCAGTGAACCTCGTTGCCTACAACGAATTATATCTCGTGCAAAGTGCGTGCGTAGCATAATGTGCCTAGTGCAATGTGCCTAGTTTGTCTCCGTCCTCACGGAAAGCCGGAGGTGTTGGTGGCTGTTCTCACCATCTCACCACCCACTCTCATGGAGTCCCACAGGCCGCGGCAGCGACTTGGATATCACTACCATATTGTACCATCTATTGCTTGTGCCATGGTTACGGTCCCCGATAGTACACATACAACATGCTACCACCTGATCTACTGCAGCCCCCCCCCCCCCCCCCCCCCCCCCACCCAGCGCCTGTCCAGAGGTGCAAAATTCTTACGCACTTGCCCAACGTGCGAAGGTTGGCCACCGTATTTGCAACTTAAATGAGCTGATGACCAACTTGCAGGACTGTGATTGATCTTGATGAATCATTTTTTTTTATTGCAATCATTCTTATTTTACGTGAATCATTCATGAATAGATTCAATGAATCATTGAATGAAATCATTCATTCATTTAAGAAAATATGGTGATTGAATCATTCAGTTAGCACAATGAATAAGTCTTTTTGGGGTGGGAACAGGTCAGAACTATTTCCACACGATAGCCCAGTCTAATATAGGGAATCCAAACTGAGTTGAAACACATGTCAAGATAACTTTCGAGTACCTTCATTTGGTCTGTAAAAACACCCTCATTACGGATTATATGCACTGTTATTTGCATTTATGCATTGCGAAGAATTTGATTGAGATCATTCATGAAAGCATTGAATGAATCATTCATGATTGATTCACGTAATCCTGTGAATCACTGTGAATCGATTCATCAATGGTAGATGTTGAGTGATAGAATAATGAATAATTCATTTTTGCCGGTGAATCATGATTGAATCATTCATTAAAATTTGAATCAATCACAAGTCTGCCAACTTGTACTTTTAAATCATCAACTTATAAGTTATTACATAATAATGTAGAAATGTTTAGCTTTTCTGGGAAGTCTTTAACTATTAAGTGATTTGTAAAAATTGGTACTATTTCAATCTTTTCATGTGTTAAAGACACAGGAAGTTTTTTTACCACTCAAAAAGTATTCCAAAGACAGCGGCTGAGCGCTGCAGAATCTTACGCACAAAGTGGGTGACCCTTTTCCTTCACCATTGCGACGCGACCAATGTGCGATGCAACTTTGTTGTGACCATTTGCGTGGAAGGTAACCGTTACAGCTCAAGCGACATGCACATCTTTCCTCCAGTTCGGTGTTTCCCGACGAGCTGCCAAAAATATCTCTGCTTAAGAAAGTCTCGTGGGCAGCCCGGCATGTTTTGTTTTACCCAGAATATGTAAGTGTTGAAAACGCTACGTGCGGCGAGTCTTTATTTTTATTTTTGCATGCTATTACCCTTTAATATTTTTGTGATAATCATCTACGTATGAGTTCCGAAGAAATAGTGAATTTGCGGATATTGTGAATCTGAACTCTTCTACCTAATTCTCCTATTTATTGTGACCTGCGATTTTTGCGTTCTTGTACGTCATTGTTCGTGACCATGTCAATTGGACACTTTTTGCACCTCTGCGCCGGTGTCTAGTCACAACCTGAAGTGACAGCAATAGCCGTTTTCACGATGGGTTATTTTGCGCGAAATGTTTTAAAACATTTTAAAATGTTTTAGGAGTAGCCGCTTTCACGATGGAGTAATTGTCGAAAAAATGTTTAAACCCTCGCCCTACGGTCCCATACGGCGAGAGTTAAAAAATATCGTTAATTAGCCTATCGTGAAAACGTCTACCACTGAAACATTTTAAAACATTTTAAAATGTTTTAAAACATTTCACGCAAAATAGGCCATCGTGAAAACGGCTAATGGCTAGTTTGCGCAGGACTGACCCAGTTCGATGGGACTACGGATTTTATTTCATTGCGACTAATGTCAAGGCGCGTGAGAGATAACCTTTGCGTGATTACCACTGTGGATGTTTGTCAATGCATGCTTGATTTTCTAATTTTATATTATAATGAATGAAGACATTACGAGCCTCAGGTATATTGCAGAACAGCCTATACATACAGCAGCCTGAGTGGCTGAGTTTGAGTCTGAGTCTGAGTATGGACGTGATATCCGGTACGTGACCACAGCGTCCACGGCCGGCCGTCTCCTCGGCTTGTTGGCTTTCGCGGCACGCCGCCGGCGGTGTGACGTCAAGCCGTCCAAAATTCAGCAGCAGCCGGTCTAAGTGCCGTTGAGGGTGCTGTCTCTGGCTGACAGGCGACTGCAGGAGGAGGTGTGCAGCACCGGCGACTGGCCAGCAACAGAGCCGGTCTGAGTGCGGCAACAGAGAGAATCGGCCAGCAACACAGCCGGTCTGAGAGCGGGGACAGAGAGAATCGGCCAGCAACAGAGCCGGTCTGAGCGCGGCAACAGAGAGAATCGGCCAGCAACACAGCCGGTCTGAGAGCGGGGACAGAGAGAAAATCGGCCTAGGCCAACACCAGGCCGGGCTCTGAGCGCGGGACAGAGCAGAATCCGGCCAGCAACCACAGCCGTCTGAGCGCACGGGGGACAGGAGAGAATCGGGGCCAGCAACAGAGCCGGTCTGAGCGCCGGCCAACAAGGAGAATCGGCAGCAACACAGCCGGTCTGAGCGCGGGCAAACAGAGAGATCGGCCAGCAACACAAGCCGGTCTGCAGCGCCGCGGGACAGAGGAATCGGCCAGCAACACGAGCCAGGCTGATCGCGGGACAGAGAGAATCGGCCAGCAACAGAGCCTGGTCTGAGCGCGGGGACATAGAGAAGAATCGGCCTAGCAACACAGCCGGTCTGAGCGCAGGGGACAGAGAGAACTCGGCAGCAACAGAGCCGGTTCATGAGCGCGGGACAGAGGAGGAATGTCGGCCAGCAACAAGAGCCGTGTCCTGAGCGCGGGATCAGAGAGAATCGGCCAGCCCAACACAGCCGGTCTGAGAGCGGGACAGAGCAGAATCGGCCAGCAACACACCGGGTCTGAGAGCGGGGCAGAGAGAATCGGCCAGCAACACAGCCGGTCTGAGCCGTCGGACAGAGAGGAATCGGCCAGCACCCACAGCCGGTCTGAGCGCGGGGACAGAGAGAATCGGCCCCGCAACACAGCCGTCTGTAGCGCATCCTGGACAGAGAGAATCGCGCCCAAGCAAACACAGCCGGTCCTGAGAGCGGGGACAGAGAGAATCGGCCGCAACACATGCCGGTCTTTGAGCGCGGCCAACAGAGAGGATATCGGCCATGCAACACAGCCGGGTCTGAGCGCGCAAAGAGAGAATTCGGGCCATGCAAACCGAAGAGCCGGTGCTGAGCGCGCCGGGACAAGAGAATCGGCCAGCAACACAGACCGGTCTTAGCGCGCGGCAACAGAGAGAATCGGCCGTACAAACAAGAAGCCGGTCCTGAGCGCGAAGGACATGAGACAAGAATCGGCCAGCAACCACAGCCGGTCTGACGCGCGGGACAGAAGTGAATCGGCCAGGCAACATGAGCCGGTCTCCTAGCGCAGTCACAGAGAGACATCGGCCAGCGAACAGTCTAGCCGGTCTCGAACGCTGCTGGGACAGAGAGAATCGGCCAGCAACACAGGCCGGTCTGATCGCGGGGACAGAGAGAATCGGCCAGCAACAGAGCCGGTTCTGAGCGCGGGGGACAGAGAGAATCGGCCAGCAAACACAATAGCCGTCATGAGCTGCGGGACAGAGAAGAATCGGCCCAGCAAAACACAGCCGGTTGAGCCGCGGGACCCAGAGAGAATCGAGCCTATCAACCAGCGGTCTGAGCGCGGACCGGGGACAGAGGAGAATCGCGCAGACAACACAGCCGGTCTGAAGCGCGGGGGACAGAGAGAATCGGCCCAGCAACAGAGCCGGTCTGAGCGCCGGGGACAGAGAGAATCGGCCAGCAACACAGCCGGTCTGAGCGCAGGGACAGAGAAGAATTCAGCCAGCAACACAGCCGGTCTGAAGCGCGGCAACAGAGAGATAGAACCAGCAACACCAGCGGTCTGAAGCGCGGGGACAGAGGAGAATCAGGCCAAGCAACAGAGCCGGTCTGAAGCGCGGCACAGAGAGAATCGGCCAGCAACACAGCCGGTCTTGAGCCGCGGGACAGAGAGAATCGGCCAGCAACACAGGCCGGTCTGAGCGCGGCAACAGAGAGACTCGCCAGCAACACACCGTTGTGAGCGCGGGGACAGAGAGAATCTGCCAGCAACACAGCCGGTCTGAGAGCGGGAACAGAGAGAATCGGCCAGCAACACAGCCGACGTCTGAGGAGCCTGGGGACAGGAGAGAATTCGGGCCAGCAACACAGGCCGTGCTTGGCGTGGGGGACAGAGAAAGAAATCGGCCAGCAACCACAGAACCGGTCTGAGAGCGGGGACAGAGAGAATCTCCGGCCAGCAACACAGCCGGTCTGAGCGCCAGGGGACAGATGAGAATCGGCCGGCAACACAGCCACGGTCTGAGAGCGGGGACAGAGGAGAATCGGCCAGCAACACAGCCGGTCTGAGCGCGGCAACGAAGAGAATCGGCCAGCAACAAGAGCCCGGTCTGAAGCGGGGACAGAGAGAATCGGCCAGCATCACAGCCGGTCTGAGCGCGGGGACAGAGAGAATCGGCCCAAGGCAACACAGCCGGGCTCTGAGACGGGGACAGAGAGAAATCGGCCAGGCAACCCAGCCGGCTGAGCGCGGGGACAGAGAGAATCGGCCAGCAACACAGCCGGTCTGAGCGCGGCAACAGAGAGAATGGGTTGCACGACTCTTCGGAGTGGGTCGAACGGCCCCCGGAGTCGGCAGAAAGGTGTCTTAGTCTAAACAAGAATGCAATCGGTAGACCGTGGGACTTGAGATGTGAAAGGTGGATGCAGACTGCTCTGAAGCGTTGCTGTTGGTGTCTGACAGTGCTCTGTGCTGATCTACAGTCAATAACGTCCACAAACATATTGGGGAGACGAACAGATAATTTAAGAACTTCCAAACTTATACCTGTTTTATATGTGTACCAAGTATCATGATCCCATCTGTTACCAAACAAAAATGGTAAGCCCTAAAACTCGGCGCGTTTTTTATGGGCCACCCGGTATTGTTTCGCCACTTAATATCTTCTGGGAGCACCTCCCTGTTCCTTTCATTGGATGAAGTTCGATTTGTGTGCTGACATTTCTGTGTCATAAAAATGAAATGTGTGGTAAATAAACTGAATCGGCCAGCACAGAAGCATATGATAAAAGCAACGTGCACGGCTATTCGATTAACGTGATTGACGTCATAGTTGCCGATAATGTTGGCGCGGACTGTTGGCCCTCTAACTGCAGACGTTCGCCAGCCAAAAGATGATATTATTACGAACGAGCGCGAAGCGCTCGCGAGTCTTTACTGAATACGTTTTTTCCTTCTCACAAATCAGCGGCCGACCCCGCCCAGCCATAACACTTTTCAGAAGCTCATATCTTTGAAATCCCGCATCCGATTGATAAGCAGTCTTCGCCATCTGATAGCCTTATTCAATCAATTATGTTATTGGCATGTTTGGCAACTTGGTCTCACGTGAGGGGTTAGCATGGCTCGTGGCACGTGCCGCTTCAAGGGTGTCAGGAAACGTTATCCTTATATAGCGGAGGAACGGCTGGACCGATCAAGCTGCAATTTGGTGTGTGGTTTGAGACTGCACTACTTGCAATGTCGCGCAAGTCAAACTCTGTGTATATAGGTATACAAACTCCAACAAACTGCACGTTCCCACGTGCACACCGCTGTTCCTTATCGGGTTTCGACGGGCTCGCTCGTCCTTCGCCGATTGAGGCGTATTACTGGTATTGAGAACATTACGGGCTCTGCACCATTTACTGCTCAATGACAGCAAAATACGCATTGTTTCATATCTTTTCGTCTTAAAACGTAAGCGAGTGCCAAGTCAAGCAGACAAATCATATTATTAAACAAAAAAGTGTATAGTTTCTATATGTGTGTGTTATATGACGTGATTCGTTGCATTTAAACACCTGTGTAAGATGTTTGCCGTTTTCCGTAACTCCTGTCACATAAAGTTCGTATAGTCTTTCTATAATTTGCGGATGCCTCTTCCATAGTGCAATATGGTAGCATAGCAGGTCGCGCCGGGCAGCACATGGTGGTTTCCAAGTTTCAGCATTCTGTAGTCATACGGCGGCACATCCATACCAGGTTCGCCGCACAGAGGTACCTGACGGATAATCCTATCACATGCTAACAGAGGAGAGCCATTTTTCCACGTCGAAAGCCAGGACATCATCGACAACATGAACGCTGACATCGCTAATTGGCTGGCTCAGATATGCTCTTTTTATGACACAAGCAGATAGGACTTTAAAACTGCGCTTTATCGCCCCGGTTTCGCAAACTGCATAACTATTGAGCTCAACAATACTGCCCATCAGCATACAGGGTGTAACGAAATTATCCGGACATCATGTTTTCCGCTCGTATCAAAAGGCTTCAGTTGAAATGGCTGCATGCCCAGATTGTTGTGCAGGTGGTGGTAGACCATCATGTGGGAGATCATGTAGGCTGCCTGGGTGAGCTGTCGGGCCACTTTCCGAGTCGATTGGTGACATTTCTCCGCCGCCATTATGATGACTCTCTTGGCCACTGGGTGGAGAGTGGTCTTGTGGCCGCGGCCGGGCTGGGTCTGCAGGCCAAGCCCCAGATTGTCACGTTCAGCCAAACGTGCAGCTGACTTCCTTCTGCTGATGACCAGCTGCCAACAGACGATCTATCTGGCTGTTCTTCCTGATCTTTTTGCGAAAGAAGCGGCTGCCATTATTTTCTCATTGTGCCCTGGACGAAAACTGAAAAGTGACTCTGGCGGTGACCCGTCCCGTACTGAGGGCTCGGGTCACCGCCCAAAGGTCAGGTCGTCCGGGCAGTGTAGGCAAGAAGCGCAGGTACGGATTCATCAAATTTCCCCGATCCCACCTCCACACAGGGACGAGTGCGAGCGGAAACTGCGCAAAAATAGATGTCCGGATAATTTTGTTACACCCTGTAGGCTACCCAAGGGGGAGGCAAAAGGGACATTCCCCCCCCTGATAGGTCGTTGTGTGCCTCTTGGCCAATTGGCCCCTTGGAAAAAGTGTCTTCGTAAGGGCCTTATTTTCTCTCTTAACCACGCGAAAGGTGGTCTTTTAAGAAGTGTTTGGAGCACATCAGAGGCCTCTTCAAGGTTCTTTCAGAGGTTTTGTAGGTCAAGGTACCCTTAAGTGCGGCCAGAGTGGCCACCTCAGGCGGCCAGAGTTGTCTTCTCAGGTGGCAAAGGGCCCCTCGGCTGCGTGCCCTATGCACCCAATGTGCCTCTTTGGAATTAGGTCCCGAAGGGCCTCATTCCAATCTAAAGACCACGGCCCAAAAAGCCGTGGTTTTATGAATTCAGAAAGCACTTCAGTTTTTAACAAGGTTTATGGTCAGAGTGCCCCCTCAGGCGCCTCTGGGGTTTCAATGGATGCAGAGCAACCAAGGCCTTTGGAGCATTCAACTGGACTCACACATTTGGCTAGTGCGGCCAGAGACGCAGCCAGATCTTCGACAAGGGGGCACGGCATCCCCAGGGCCCCCCTCAGCAAAGGCCTCCCTCCCCGAAAAAATGGTGCGAAAATACAAATCTCCCCGGATTTAGGCCACTATATTTTGCAGGGCCCCAAAAAAGTCGCAAAAGGGGACGTCGCCGATTATTTTTTAGTGAAAAAGTCTGCCCATTGGGGGGCACGTAAACCCTGTGCCCCCTGTTAGTGCCTCAGTGCACGAAATAGGGTCTGTGCCCACGGTGGTCTTACACAATGTCGCTATATTTCGCCGACCTGGCTAAATACGGCGAGTTTTTTTGGGGATGTACCTGGGGCCCCCTGAAAAAAACGTTTTTGTGATTTTTTCTCGAAAAAAATGAAAATATGCCGCTGTCTAAAAATATAATGGGCCAAATCCGTTATTTTTTTTAGTAGGGTAACCTTGTGCCCAATGACCAAAAATTTCCCCCCTCCCCCCTGAAGCGAATCCTGGGTACGCCACTGCCCATCAGTCCCAATGATCAGTCATCAGTCAGCTATTGAGCTCAACAGTACTGCCCATCAGTCCCGATGATCAGTCATCAGTCAACTATTGAGCTCAATAATACTCCCATCAGTCCCAATGATCAGTCATCAGTCAGTCTGTCATCCTCGTCATCAGTCAGTCTGTCATCCTCGGCATCAGTCAGCGGTCAGCCTGTCATCCTCGTCATCAGTCAGCCTGTCATCATCGTCATCAGTCAGCCTGTCATCCTCGTCATCAGTCAGTCTGTCATCCTCGGCATCAGTCAGCCTGTCATCCTCGTCATCAGTCAGCCTGTCATCCTCGTCATCAGTCAGTCTGTCATCCTCGTCATCAGTCAGCCTGTCATCCTCGTCATCAGTCAGCCTGTCAGCCTCTCATCCTCGTCATCAGTCAGCCTGTCATCCTCGTCATCAGTCAGCCTGTCATCCTCGTCATCAGAAGAAGTCGGTTTCATCCTCATCGCTTTCGTCGACGATGTCGACCACGATGGGGTTGATGGCCTCATGGATGTTGTCGGCGACCTGTTAGTCATTCTCGAAGGTCCTGGCTCGGTGGATGGCAGCAGCCCAGACTTCCAGTCGCGCTCTCCTTGGCCTCGTCGAGGCGAGTCTGCAGGTCAGCGTGGGCGAAGTGCGCTGCAGTGAGGACCGCACGTGGTTCTTCATTACTCCCCGTCCCCATACTTGCTCGATGGCGTTTAGCAAGAAGGCGAGCCACTTCGTGGCCCGACTTCTGGATGAGCTCATCCACCGCGTATTGAGGCTCAGGTCGGTCGTTGCGGCTGATCTCGGGTCGAGTTGCGTCAGGTGGGAAGACCACAGCTCGCTGGGTCATCCAGTTGGCGATATCGGCTCTCCTGGTCGCCGATGATGGGCACTGGGCACAGCGGCACAGCGGGCACTGGGCAGCGGCTCTCCGTCTCCTCTGTCGGCATGCTGTGGCATGGTGCATTGTACAGGACCAGTACAGACGGCTGGTCCAACGACGGCAGAAGCTGCGTGGTCAGCCAGGACCAGTACAGACGGCTGGTCGCCGCTGGTGTCTGAGCGGCGGGCGGCGGGGAGTCGAGTGGGAACAGGCGTGCGCGGGGAGGCTGCGGGCTGCGGTGCTTGTCGGGTACAAACTTGTTAATATAAACCTTCGGACCGTTGAAAGTGTCTCGATTCGAACACAAGCATTTCGGCCTTAACATGCTGGAGACGATTTGGTGCAAGCAGTGCCAGCTGGCGCCTGTTTCACATTCGACGCCCGGAATATCGGCGGAAGTTTTGATGGAGACCGACGTGGTCGAGTGGTGGTCGCGGGCTGAGCTGCTGTGTGGAAGACGTGGAGTTCAGCTGTCACAGTGCTTCCCGCGTCTACCGGCGGGATTTGCCGTATGGTCGCAGCTGCCAGCCGAGGAACGCGCTCGTTGGATGCCGTGCGAACTGCCCCTGTTCTCAGCGTTTGCGCCGACAATATGCGGCCGTATGACGCGTTTTCAAAGCAGGCATCTTCAGCCAGGTGAGTCTGCTGATGTTACTTGGCTGACCTGAAGCGGCTGGCGACATCTCTTCGGGGGCGGTGTACCGGACTGCGCGCTCGGCCTGCCCTTCGTCGGCTGGCCTCCCTGAGGACGTGCGCCAGTGATCCGAGCCCGGATTCTCGCGCAGAGGCGCCTGAATTCTGAACGGGCGTTGGTGGCGCGAGCTCGTGCCGTCTTGAGTGACGATCGAAGTCGCGACCGGCGGCAGCGGCGCGCAGCAGGGGTCTTGGCTTCACTGCAGACCACTCGCGGCCAGCCGGCAAGCGCCCCGGGACGCCAGCCGCGAGCGCCGCTGCTGGACGTGCGGCAAGCCTGGTCACTTTGCGGCGACCTGTCCGGGAAACGGCCATGGGGGCGGTGTTTCAGCGCCAGCGCCAGCTCCCGAGCAGTGAGAAGGGCGCTTCCAGTGCGCAGATGGCGGGTGAGTGGCCAAGCCGTGTGATGTGCTGGTTGACACCGGGTTGTACCGGACAACCATCGTGCAATGAAGGGGTGTAGTCGGTGGACTCCGCGTCGCGTCGTTATAACGACGATGGGAGGTGACACGCTAGAGTGCCGTGGCACCGGCCAGGTGACAGTATTGAGCGCGGGGCGCCCGGTGACTCTTTCAGCCCTGGTGGTGGCGGTCCGTCCGATGGGAGTGGACTTAGTGATCGGTATGAGCGGCAATCACTGCCCTGGGCGGTGTAAGCGTCCGCGACGCCGGCGGAACGTCCGACTTGGCCCCCGCGGCCGGGGAGCGGCTGGCACTGGGCAGCCTCCTGAGCCGGTGGAAGCGGCTGGCGGAACCCTGCGGCCGGGTGGAGCGGTGGGCAGCCCCCCGCGGCGGTGGAGCAGCCGGGCGGCCCCGCGGCCGGTGGACCTGGGCGCCCCCCGCGGCCGGTGGAGCAGCGGGCGGCCCCCCGCGGCCGGTGAGCGGCTTGGGCAGCCCCCCGTGCCGGTGGAGCGGCCGGGCGGCCCCCGCGGGCCGTGGAGCGGATCTGGGCAGGCCCCCGCGGCCGTGTGAGCGGCTGCGGCAGACCCCGCGGCGGTGGAGCGGCTGGGCTAGCCTCCTGAGACCGGTGGAGGGCTGGGCAGCCCCCCGCGGTCGTGGAGCGCTGGGGAGACCCCCCGCTGCCGATGGAGCAGCTGGGAGAACAATCTGTTGCGTGGAACGCAAAGGACTTTAAGGCCGAGTTGACCCAACAGGTCGTGCTTGGACCTGTCCGCATGGAAGTGGGCTGACCGGCAATCGGACCACGTGCCTCGTCAAATTCGCGTAAGCCGAGTACCCCAGTGGCCTCATCCGCGCGACGCTCTACGAGAGGGCTGGAGAACCTGGCTGCGGAACGGCTGGGCTGCAGCGTACAACGAGGCCCGAAGATGGACCGCCGCTCGGGCTTGTCCCCTGATGGCGTGCCAGGCCAGCAAGGTGAGACAGTGCTCGACATGCGCGAGCTTAACACTACTGGCATCGTACACAGCGGACCGCCGATGTGTGCGCTGAACCACCTCCGAAAGTGGCGCCGCCACGGGGCCGGGCGAGTCGCCGTGTGGATTACGGCGGGCCTACCTACAGCTGCCGGCTCGACCGGCGCCCTGTGGGCCGTACCAGACGGTAATCCGGTCAACGGTAACTGCTGAACGCGCCTGGGTTTGGCCTAAAATGTTTGCGGCATCTGTCATGAAGGCTCAGTGGTTAGAACGCGTCCTGTCACAGGACTCGAGTGGAAGGGCTGTGTGCGTACGATGATGATTTGCTCGTGGCGAGGAAAGTGGTGAGTGGCGGAGCGCGTGGCGAGCAAATTTTGGCCGCGTTCGGGCTGGAATGAAGCGCGGCCGCGAAGCGGAAGACGGGGCCCGGATGCTTGGTCTGCGCGTGCAGCAGGTGGCTGGCGAGCTCCTGTGGTCACGAGACAGTGCCATCGCCGCGCCGCCGGAGCGTGTGACCCGCCGCACAGTGTTCGCGTGGTGCGGCCGACTGGTGGCCCACATCCTGTGTGCGGCTGGCTGCGGGCCGGCCGCTGCATGGCTGAAAAGGCGTGCGAACGCAGTGACCAGCGGCTGGGATGACGTCACGGATGACGAAACCTGCACGCCCAGATCATCCACGTGTGCGAGCGGCTGTCAGCCGCAGACCCAGCGCGCGGCCGTTGGTGCTGGACCGGAGACCGCGCCATCGTCTGGACCGACGCCAGCTTCGATCGCGGCTGGTGTCGTCGTCGAGACGCCGGACGGCGGCGTAAAATGGGAAGATGCTGTTGGTGGCGACGCCGAATGGATTCTGCTGCTGAATCACATCAACATGCGGAACTTTGGACGCCGCATCCGCGGGCTAAATCTGGCCATCGCCTGGGGGGCGGAGAAGTGGACCTGAGGACGGACTCGGCCGCGGTGCCTCGCTGATGAGCGACGCCCTGAGCGGCCGTGCGCGCCTCCGAACGCGCGCGCTGGGGGAAATGCTCATCCGTCGACGCGTTGGCATATCCGGCAGCTTGGTCAGAGGAACTGGAGCTGAGCATGACAGTCGCTAAGTCCGATCGAGAAGAACCCAGCTTGACGCGCTGACGCCGTGTGCCTAAGGCGTGGGTGCGTGACGTGGAGGTGACGGCAGGGGGAGCTGAGGAGGCCGCCCCAGCGGGAAGGAAGCACGTCACCCCCGGGGAGACGGCGGCGGCGGTCTGTGGTGCGACGCGCGCTGACGTCATCGAGGGTCAGGGAGACACGCTCAGTGACGGTCGCGGGCGTGCACGAGCGGGCGGGTCAGACCGGTGTCCGACGGACGCTATATTTCGCGCGCCGTGGACGTGTCCGTGACGTTACGCGGGCGGCAGTGCGGCGGTGCTGGAGCGATGTGATGTGTGCCGCTTCCATCGACCCGGCACCGGTGCCAGTGGCAGCCGCGGGTCGCTTGGCCGTGGCTGAGACATGGAACGCATCGCCATCGCGTCAGCACATCATCAGCGACGGAGTCTACCTCTCCGTGATCGACTGTGGGCCGTCGCGTTTCTGTGTGTGGGCGCCCGCTGCGCCACGCCGATGGAACGAGGTAGTCAGTCACCTAGAGCAGCTCTTCCTCGAGCGGGAGCGCCAGTAGAGATTTGATGGACAATGACACGGTCTTCCGCAGTCAGCGATTCGCCGCGCTCGTGCCAAGTGGTTCAGTAAAAGAGGCTGCGGTTTTCGGGCGGTGTATGAGCGGGAGGAAAACGGGATTGTGGAGCGTGTCCCCATCGGACTGTGAAAGTGATCGCCACCGGAAAAGCTGCTCCGATTCCCGGAGGCCTGTACATCTGTACAATGTGACGCCCCGTGACGGAAGTGACGAGGCGAGCTCCCTGCGGGGGACTGTACAGATTATGGCGGTGCGAGACTGTGTGCGGCCGGCCCGCTGATCAGCCGGATACGGCCGCCGATCAGCCGGAGCGCGCCGGAGCTGAGCCGGACATCGCGTCGCCGGGCGCGCGCAGTGACTTACAAAGTGGGCGACGCTGTGTGGCGTGAGACGGCGGGGAACTCGGTGTACCGAACAGTCTCGGAGGGGGTGGTGACCGGTATCGTGTCTATCACAGGTAGTAGAAGTAGAACGGGACTCCCATGGCAACGTGCGGGTGGTCTCCGACGGCGCCATGACGTGTGGTGACAGCAGTGACTCAATGACGAGTTCCTGAACAGCCGCGACAGTGACGAGCCCGCCTCTGTACGTTCCGGTGCACGGCGCCCGAGAAGTCAGGTTAGGCGAGTCGGGTAGTGAGTCGGAAAACGACTCCACCAGAGGCCGCCTCTGCGACCGGAGTGAGCGTGACAGGCATCCTCCGCAGCGGGCTGTGCTGTGAAGACGACGTTTGAGTTGTGATGTGCGCTAGTGAGTGGATTGGTTAGATGTTTCGTTGATGTATGATTGGTGTAATGTCTTTGAGATCATGGTGGTGGAAATGTATTGATAATTGTGGGCATCGGCCGCGCGCGACGAAGGTGCCCGGGCGCTAAAAACGCACGTGCGCTTGCAGTGCCGAGCCCGGAAGTTGCTGGCGCGCCGCTGTGTCTGAGACGGCGGCGGGCGGGGACGTCGAGTGGGACAGGCGGCGCGGGAGGCTTGCGGCGCTGCGTGCTTGTCGGGTACAAACCTTGTTTTAATAATAACTTCGGACGCGTTTGAAGTGTCTCCGATCGCACAGCCATTCGCAGACACACGGCAGGACATCGCCAGAAGAAGTGCTGAGCTGGGTCCTACACCATTTTTCGATGTGCAGTCAAATCATCGCGGGTAAGAGTCTGCTGACCGCATTCTGCCAGAAGCCCACTCCGGACGAGTTGAACAGTATTTGTGGGCCGTTGGTCCCCAGGTTTTTTTGCGATGAGGTCCGGGCCCAGGGTGAGCCCCCTCTCTCCTGTACGTCTACCTCGTGTCGGCACTTGTGGCCTTCAAACTACAGCCTATCCTCTTGTCTGCTCTCCGTTTTTTTTCTCAGCTTCAATGAAAAATTCAGGGGCCTGTGGTGCTGACGGTTCTCTATGGCAGGTAATAAAAGCTCTGCCGGCTGCTATTGGTCCCTGTTTTTCTCCATATCATCAACACTTGCCTCTCCTTCTGCGAATATCTCAGCGCCCTGGCATTCCAATTGTTCATACCTAATACCACCAAGGCTGGCAGCCAGTCCGAAGCTTCCAATTTTCGCCCTAATCTCCATTGTAAACCGGCCTTTCCAAGCTCATTGAAAACGCATTGTGGCAGCGTCAGCTTTTACTCCATACATGTCGGATAACAACCTAATTCTCCTCATCCCAGACGGGTTTCCGCTCCTCTCTCTCACCGAAACTGCCTTCTGGACTGTCTCTGATCAACATACTCTCTCTATTGAGTCACAAGGAACTTCACTCTCCTCTGGTCTACTCGATTTATCAAGTGCTTTGATGTCATCGACGCATTCTATGCTTCCTCTAATAAACTACGTACCTTAACATCGACCCCACCTGGTTTACCTCTACCTCTGCGGTCAATACTCGTCTGTCTGCACGACTGTTATTGAAATGGGAAACTTTCCATTTCTTACCAGGCCTCTCCCAAACTCTAATCGGAGTCTTCCAGGCTGTCTCTTGGGCCATTACTTTTCCAAATATTTGCTAACGATTGTGCTGTTTCGCGGTGACCGCTCACGTTGTCCATACGCTGAATGATACTCAAATATTATATCTGTGCAAAAAGCACCAGCTTCAATGAAATGGTCAGTATTGAGGACACCCTGAGTGCACTTGATACCTGGTTTCATTTCCATGGTCTCAAAAGTAATGCAAGCAAGACCGAACTAAATAGCGTTTCGGATCCCGCCAAAATTGTCGGCGAACTTTGACCCTTATCACTGGCTCGGTTTCGCAAAGACAGAGTTGCAAGAGAGTTCAAACGGAAAACTTAGGTGTTGTATTCGACAAGAACCTTACAATGGGACTCGCACGTGTCGTTTTGGTAAAAAATGTAGTGGTATCCTATTGGACTTTCCGCACGTGCGGAACAGCATCCGCCCGCGAGCCTGTTGCCACACCGCTTGTAGATGTTTGGTGGGTCTCACAAACGTCGGTACTGCTTAGCAGTATTTGGCAAATGGCTTCGCAGAAGAATATACAACGTCCTTGACAAAATTCTAATTTTGCCCTTCGTGTCATATCTGGTAAGATCGTAAATTTGATCACATATCTGAACGTGCGAGCTGAGCTTGGCTGGCCTACCTGCCCAGCAGTTGTACAGACAGCAACTCCTAATTTACTTCACCAAAATTCGAAGCACAGGGGAACAGGCTCTAGCTTTCCCAGCTTCAAGGTAAATTCTGACCCCTCCGCTCCGCTCTCGCGACAAACTCGGACCCTGGCCCTTCCACGGCGTTGAGGACCGAGGCTGGCAAGCGGCCGCTTTCTATAAAGTCATTGTTAAAAAAATTACAATGACCTGCCTCTTGAGATAACGTCACTCAACCCATGCCCGTACTTCAAGCACCAAAATAAAAAAATGCTCGACCGGATAGCCTGGCCTTATGCGCTGAATTGTGTGTAATGTGTATGTGTGTGTATTGTGTGTGCGCGAGTATGAGCGAGTATCTGTAGAATATTTTGAAAATTAGGATTTGTGGTATCTTTCGTGTTCCTCAATGCTTGTATGTGGCCCGGAAATAGCCCGCTCCGGCGTTGGATGGGGTCACGTCAAAATACAATACAATACAATTCTTTCAGAATTCGCGCGTCGAGATCTACAAGACTATTTTCGGCGTGATCTTGTATGGTTTAACATTTTTAAAATAAATATTGAATTTGGTGGTATAACTCAAAAATGGTTCAGTGCACCTCTTAGATAGGGTGATTTTTTTGGACTGAGCTTGTCAATGTCTATCTGTGTGCGAGTTTTCAGCGTGATCTATGGTGTAAACGCATGTGCATGCGACAGTGAGTGTGAACATCATGCAATTATACACAGGTCATGTCCCTCAATGGAAGAACCGCCACCACCGGCGGGGATCGTGGGCTACAAGTTCGGTAACTCCTGAACCCCTTAGAAAACAAACTCCTGTGCGCCACTGTCACCGCGTCATCATTGAATCCCGACGATTACACAAAAACAACCAGCTAAAAGTATCCTATGCGATTTTTTGTTTAAAACGCGCACACATTTGGATACGGACCCCTTTCATTTCCTTGGAGCGCTCCCTGTCCCCATCGGTGCCTCCCGCACCGATGGGGTTCTGCGAGTTGACCGATCATATAACACGTCCTTACTATAGCCTATCAGAGGCATGTCTCCTCAGTCCTCACAGCGGCATTGTCTGTTAAGAAATTTGTCGAGCTTTAGAGTAATTTCCACGATTTGTCATTCGTAACATTCAACATCATGGACGTAATGTGCAAGCGCTATTGCATAACAACTTCGCTCATGCAGTTATGGTTAAATGACCCCTGTACAGTGTCTCCCATCCTTCAAAATAAACGGTCTGGGGCCAAAGTAGCCAGACGAATGACGTCATCATGAATGTATGACCCATGCCGAGACGAGACTCCATTCTCAACATTACAGTGTCATCACGACAAATTACTCGCAATGTAATAGGCCGAAATACTACGCGCATCACAACTTCCACCGCATCGCTGGTGGCAGTGAGCGCAAATGCAATACGATGTTCAATTGTTCACGTAGGATGGAGAGTACAAAGACTACTCACGCGCCGCATAAAACTTGGTCCAATTATACAACGATTACAACATGACGGCGGCAAAACACGTATAATTATCAGGCACGAGCCAGGATTTTTGCCAGGGGGGGGGGGGGCTCCGTCGGAAAAATCACTTTTGCTCCTAGAATCTCATTCTATCTAAGTGTGAAATCACATTTGCTCTCAGCCATATGTTTGCTGACCGGGGGGGGGGGGGGTCGGGTTCAGAGAATCCACATCATTCTATCTAGTGTGAATTTATTTCGCTCAGGGGGGGGGGGCATGGCCCCCGTGGCCCCCCTCTTGGCTACGTCCCTGATAATTCTAGTGTTCTGATTGTAAACAATTTGTTAGAAATTGTATGAATGTCCGGATGCGTACAGTATAGCGTACGCATCCGGAGGTAAAAACCGGTGGACTATCGGAATCCAGACAGAACTGTCGAGAAAACAAAATGAAGACAACCTAACACCTGTTTTCTCTGCCCCGTTCAACATTTCAAAGCAACTTAACATTTGCCACACTTGAAAAATCGTCCGATTGTTCCCATTGTTATTTATTTGGCATGTCGACAGGAATGGTAGAATGGGCGGCGCGGCGCGATCGCAGTGGGAGACATCAATGCCCACGTGACGAGCGGCGCGCGACAGCAGCGACCCTAGCGGCGGAGCGGAGAAACAGGCACAGCAGAGTCCCACCCTGACCACAGGACCGATCGGACAAGCAGGGCTCTCACATGGTTAGCGGCAGTCGCGCGCGCGCGGAGGACCGCCCAGAAGCGCTTGGACCGTAACATTACAGCAGATGTGATGATCGGCTCGCAGATTACAATAGCACGCACGCATCACACATACACACTCTGATCACTCACTCCGACATCACTCACATGCGTGATCACATTTCACATCACGTCCCGCACACACTCACATCAGACGCACACCATCCATGCTTCACACCGCGAGCGCTGACGTCACCAGCGCTCAGCGCAGATCTCACGAGCTCCGATCTCTGCCGGCAGCAGGCCCGCCTTGACACTGCGATCGACCCGACGCACCGCGCGGCGCGCTGGCGTCCCACAGCGTCGTCTCTCTGAGGACCGCCAGCATCGCGGCATGCCCGTCTCTTGCCGCGCCCATCTGCGAGTTAGAAATCACACCAACCGGCAGACAGACAGGCGGCGTCTCACGGCGTTCCACCTTGGCTGCGGCGCATCACGATACGCCGCGGCGTCGTCAGGCCAGAGCCCGACAGGTACGCGCCTGAACCCGCCGCTCACGAGCTTCCACCAGCAGCCACCAGCAGCCAGCGGCGGCAGCGAGTGGGGGGACAAGTGTGTCATTCAGTCATCCGTCATACCGGCGTTTTAACTTGAGAGCTCCGGTGGTGGTCAGGCGTCTAATCGGGACCCGGCGGTCCTGCGATCCTCTACTCCGTACTGCAGCCGCTGAGATCAGCGAGAAAAGCTTCCTCGATACAGACTCGGCCACATGGGGCTGGGCGCCGCGCGCGCGGGTAGTCGGTGTTACGCCTTTCAGGACTCAGGCAGCGCCACCGGGGCAGCGTCTTGAAAGTGGTTCTCCAGCACCTGAGAGACACCTGGGATGACCTGGCGCGCGGAGAGAGACCCAGCAGGAGCTCCCAGAATCCGGGAGGTGGGCGTGGCCAGAGGGGCACGGTGGGTCCGCCCTGGCGCGCGGGTGCGGTACGCTCAGCTCAGGCAGCACCGAGCGCTGATCGTCCAGCCGGGAGCCCTGGGACGGCAGAGAGACGGGCAGGGTCAGAAGGGAGGGGGCGTGGCCAGAGGGCACGGTGGACATGGACGACATGAAGTGGCAGACAGACGGCATACTGCGAGAGCCGGCCGCATGACACCACCACCACCACCACCACCAGTCAAAACAGGACGTCTACACTCTGCTGAACGTAGCTCCCATTCGAGCTACGGTATAGCTCCACCACCGCCAACAAACACATTCATGGCAACCAGACATGTGCTCGGATCCCAAAAACGGATCTCGGGATCTGATCTGTGGGATATGGATCCCGGATCCGATCTCTGGGATCAATGACTCCACACTTCACAAATTGTCGATGGATTCCACTTGAGATCATAGAATCATCTCATATTGTCCGACGGATCCGCCCTGGATCCGAGATAGCCAGCAACATTTTTGCTATTGGGATCCCACTGGGATCCAGTCCGCCATGTTGTACATTGCGTATTTTTGGAACAATTTTTAAGTAAAATTGGTTCAGGTACTTTTTCAATTCGTATTTGTTAATGCAAGTGCATGGGTTCATGCTTTTCAGTTCGATTTTGTCGATAAATACTAATATCATGGCAATAATCGTCAAGTCGGTCCTGTCGGATCGAGATCCGTTGGGTTCATTGATCCATTTTTCATTGTTTATAATGGGATCTGTGGGACCAAGATCCGTTGCAAAATGCACATCGAAAGAATCCATGGATCTTAATACCATGTTTGTAATTGTCGTGGGCGATCCGTGGGATCAAAGATCCAACATTGCCGTTTTATCGAGAGACTCCTCTGGGGATCATATATCCCTTACTTTCAATCCATGCACATGTCTGATGGCAACGGCTCGCTCCTCGCAAATTTCTCGACTTCATCGGCCTGGCCTTGGCAACAAGAACTTGGTCCTTTGTCCCCATATCATCACTGCAATCTCTGTGACGCCTCTGTACCGTCCCACCGGCTTCGGCGATCGTAACACCCAGCCCGAGGAAGTTCCCCGGGGTCCGACAGTGACAGCAACTCACCCGGACCCCAGTGTCCCTCGAGTGTCCGCGGCTCCATGGCGCGCCCCAGCCTCTCGCCTCTCTCTCTCTCTCTCTCTTTCTCTTTCTTTCTCTTTCTCTCTCTCGCCTCCCGACACCGACGTCCTGCGTCCCTCAGTCTCACCTGACACCGGATGAGCATGTCGAAGAACTGGTCGTCCGGCAGACCGTCGCCGTCCGAGGCGACACTCAGCCGCTGGATGAAGTCCTTGCTGCCGCTGAAGCCGGGCAAGTCGAGGTCGCCGGCCGGCAGGTCCGCCCGCTGCTCGTCCATCCGCCTCGACTGCATCCCTGGCGACACAGACAGACAACAGAGTCAGTATACCAGAGACTACATCCCTGGCTCTAACTGAGGTCAACAGCGTTCGTCCGCCTCAGCACCAGAAACGTCAGCCTACCGTCGCACGGGAATACTCGACGATGGATCGAACGTGGGCCGGACATGGTCGGCAAGCACCGGTGAGCTCAAATATCTACGAGTTGCTAGCCGGCAGAGGCTGGCCGCTCGCATGACAGCTGTGTCACACCCTGGCCGGTCAAGGCTCACTGTGTCATAACCGCGGGGCTTCACACGGTCTCTCAGGAATACAGCAGCATCATGGCCACCGTTCTGAGAGAATTTATCGCGGGCGACCAGGCACAACATGTCACAATTCATCATCATCTCACTGATCGCCATTGCCAGAAGTGACATTGTGGAGGCATTTCGCAGCCGCCTTACAAATTACACAGCTCAGCCGGGATACGCTCGTGACTTTTCGTCACGGATAATGGATACATGGCTCTAAAGCATGCCATTCTGTCGATATTTGCCGGCATTTCACGGCCCGAGCGAGCGTCCCGGACGAAGGCTGCACAGCCAGAGGATATTGGGGACGTTGGTGAGTCATAGCACGAACGACGGATATACCGAATGGGCAGTGACGGCCTGATAAGAACCCAACTTCTGGGCGACGCTATTCGAGAGAACTTCTGTCACCGTGTCTCAAAT
>VOPJ01010622.1:0-18244 GCA_014673585.1 Semibalanus balanoides
CGCTCGTATCGTCACCGGACTCAAAAAGCATGATCATATAACCCAGGCTCTAAATTCTTTAGGATGGCCAAAAATCGAGACCCTGGTGGCGCGCCGTGACGCCGTGAAGGTTTTCAAGGCGCTCAGAGAGGAGGGAGCGCCACCCGAGATACGTGCAATGTTCACGCCACGTGCCGCTGTATCCACACGTGAGACGCGCGCCTCTGATCGAGGTAGTCTGCACCTGCATAAGTGCAGACTGACCGCCTCGCAGAAGGCTTTCTATCGAGCAGGCAGTTGTCTGGAACCGCCTGCCACCACAGCCTTGTGCTGCACCCATTCACTGGATGTTTTTAAAACCCGGCTGGCGAAGTGTGATTTTACCGATTAGCTGTAGTGTTACTCGATTTTATCGTGTTGTTGAATGTGAATCTGTAAATGACGTGAAACCAGTAATTTAGCCACCGTCGTGGATGGTTTTTAATACAGCTGATTCACGCTGGAACGCTCTGGTGTGGATCTGGTTCACGCTGGAACGCTCTGGTGTGGATCTGATTCACGCTGGAACGCTCAGGTGTGGATCTGGTTCACGCTGAAATGTTCTGGTTGTTAGACCAGCGATGCCCATTTAAGTGACGATTATAAGAACTATTAACATCAACTTCAATTGTTTAACAATGCATGTATAAGTTATACATAACATCCCACGTCGACCTCGCAGTGCTCCTATGTATAAGTTATACATAACATCCCATGTCGACCTCGCAGTGCTTCTACCCTGACCTAATGATCACAAAGACATAAGGACATACTGTAATTTTGAAAACTTTGACGACTTCGCTTCCAAGGGATCTTCAATTTCATCGACGTCAAATTTTAAATCAAAATTTGCAATTTTCCTCTCTAGTAAGGACCTAATCATGATTTTAAAATATGTGAAAAACAAAATTGAATGAAGTACGCAGCATATGGTAAAAAACATAATAATTTGGCCGGTATATATTTTTAATACCTCTGTGTTTCTTTGATTTTTGAACTCGGTCTTCGGCTTCGTTCAAAAATCAATAAAGTAATTGGGTTTTGGAAATTCATTTACACCGGTCTCATGCAGTATTATTTAAACGCTTGAGTTGACACTTTCTTTCTGACCATTTGTTTAACAATTTTTTGATAAAACAAAAATGACTTAGGTCAAAATCGTTTCCCAAGTATCTTTTAAAGGGAATATTCACCTTTAAAAAAAATGAGAAAATAGCTAAGAAATGATGAAGAGAAGTCAAGAAATTACGTATCATATTAACTAGTAAGTCAAAGAAACCTATTTACGCGGATATAAGCAAATTATAATGTCAATCTATTTGGTGATATTTCATATTTTTTCCTCAGTAGCGAATCAAGCTTTCTTAGACGCCACGTATGTCATCAAAACGTCATCAACTTTGGAGGGATCGGTGCGCATACAAGACAGTACTTGTCTAATAACTTGTTGACATGAGGGAAAATGCAACGCCTTTTAGAAACCACGGAGATTAATTGCGAATCAAATCACGTGCTTATTCATTTATTAATTTTATTTGGCATATTCGACGACGGAATGAAATTATGTAATATTGGTTAAGTCACACAGATAAAACAAACGGCAAAGATTACAAATGTTCTCTGCCGTTATTTGTGTTTTATCCAAGAAGTTTCCGTGGTTCATCTATGGACGTTGAAAGTTGTGTTAAATATTTCAACTTAGCCTATACCATGTATTCATTACGACAAATTATCAAGTGTATTCCCTTTTGCATAAATCAGGCAGTGAAAGGAATTTATTCCCTGAAACCCATGCACTCAAGGAAGCAAGCAAGTTAAAACGGATTTTCGGCCCATCGTAAGCTCAGGTACGGCTGAATAATTTCTCTGGGAATGTTACTGAGAAATAAGTTTATGACGTTTAAGCATCAAAATCACAATAAATCTCAACACAGTTTATCTTGCAATACCAGGAATGAGGTACTGAAAAGACAATATGTTTGTCCAGTCCCAGCACTAAGTGTTTTATCAAAAACTTTCCCAAAGCTTACGTCATCTCACGTCATAATCATGCGTCACATCAGCAAAATCACCAATCAGCGATGAGTTACCGGGTAACCCGTCTCGGACTTTAGGACTGAATCATTAAATAATTAAGGGGTTTCTTTGAAAATGTGAAAGCTGTACAAGTCATTTTCGAGCATGCGCCCAACTTGGCTATCTCAACTCAAAACCCAATGTTAAAGGTGAATCTATTCCCTTACAAAAGTCGCAGCAGGGCCAAAAACTTTTCCCAAGCGCGTGCTAATGTTAATAATATTTCAGCATGTATACCCCCCCACAACACACACACACACATCCACACACACACGACACACAACACCACCCACACACACACACAACACACACACACACAACACACACACACACCACACACATCACACGCACACACACACAACACCACACACACAACACACACCACAACACACACACACACACACACACACACACACACATTCACGGGCCGGCTCGGGTCAAGGTACGGGAATAATAACTGCTTATTAGAAACAACGGCAAATGCGATGATAACGTGGAGGCGGCAGTTACAAATGGCGACTAATGAGCAATTTCTGGAGGATCTCTGACCTTTAGTTCCCTGACGAAGTGCCCATGATTCATGCAACGTCTTCTCACGTATTGATCTATGCGATATGCATGAATTCATGAACACTACATTATGAATTATTCGGTGATCCTTAAAATAGACCCAAGAGGGCCAGTCAGTCACAGCCATCACGACTCGTTCCTTGTTACACGAGCGACCTCATAGGACAGTCGAGAGATGTTCGGAGCACTTGGACCCTGTGCAGAGCTCTGGTGTTTGGTGAATCAGAAGCTGGACGCGAGAGGAAGACTGCAATCAACTAAGTGAATTTATGTTTTTTTCGTCATTGACGACAGAACAGGGCTCGTCCTGTTTTGGTCTACCATTTGAGTTACTCTGTTGGTTGTAGTGCCGTAGAAATGGTTATCGTTACAGTGGCACATACAAAATAATTTGCCATTGGCGTTTCTGAACTAGGAACAAACAAATGATGACTCTTGCTTCAGAAAAATCGCAAACATGTCAAAAACTAAACCGATTTCATTGTAAGTATATTAACAGATTATCAAACTGATAGCATGGAAAAGTGCACACTGGACAGTCTTGGGTCTATTACCTGAGTCTGCATTTGTCACCGAATTAGCCACCACCACTGCTGCTTCAACTGCTGCCTTTCGGATCATAGCTCATATAAATCGCCACTCAACCGTCCGTCTGACAGCCATTGTGCCACGAAGCACACTCAGTGCCTCTGTCTGCCGCCGGCACTCGAGAGGCACTAGCCTGGAGAGATGTTCCAGCTCATTGTGACCCACCCTGACGGAGTCGATCCATTCCGCAGACAGCAGAGCGAGACGGAGCCGATCCGCAGACACAAGACGGAGACGACTGAGCCGATCTCAGTCCGCGACAGGAGAGCGAGACCGAGCGACCATCCGCAGACAGCAGAGCGAGACGGGACGCCGATCAGTCCCGCAGACAGGAGAGCGAGACGGAGCCTGATCCCAGCCCGCAGACAGCAGAGCGAGACGAGCCGATCCAGTCCCAGACAGGAGAGCGAGACGAGCCGTCAGTCGCATCTCATATCACAATAGAGTTGACCAACGGAGCTATCGCCAATGGACGCGGACGGAAACGCTGACACGATGGCCGACATCAGAAGAATGAGAACCCTTCCGTCACACATCTCCGCAGCGTTGGACGCCAGAAATGATCAGCTCCCGGCGTCCGAGTTAACTACTGAACGGAAGTCTTTGTCTTTTCAAAAACGGGCTGTGTGTCACAGCCTTAACGCCTGGTTATGCGCCGCACGTCCGATAGCGCCCATTTCCGGATTTCAAGAAAAGAGACGTAGAAATATGTCTATTCTCTCGGCGTCTGGTGCCAATAGAGTCATCGCAAAAAACCAACACATGAAAAGAGGGCTTAGACCTGGCGTCTAACGCGCGCGCCCCGGCCGGAACAGCGAGTTATGAGGAGATGCATGCTCGTCGCAGGTAAGGGGGCTATTTTTATTCTCTTCCGCACGTGGACCATGAGAGTTGAACCCGGCAGGGCGCGATTATGGACTCGGCCCCCGGTGACCCGGGAGAGAGAGTCTGGATTATGCATACATTGCCATGGCATATCTCCTGGGAGAACCCATAGCTTCAATTATATCCAACTCTGCTCTCATTTTTACGTTCCTGACTCGTCCCTAGCCCTCACTGGAAGCATGAACCGTCGCCATAATTCACTCGTCGCCGCACGAATGGTTGCCCCTTACCACGTTTTCGGGGACGCAGTGGAAAATCCTGATATTATAAATAAGTTAGTTTTTGAATAATTGTCATCCCATAAGATTTGCTAGTTTAGTTTGCTATATGACACACTGTAGGAATTCATACGCCCATGACATGGTACCGATATAAACCGTATCCGAGTGGTGCTTTATAATTATAACACTTTAGTATGCTACTATAAGGCTATCATTGGGGAAAGCAAATGGTGCTCCTGCACGGGGAGATTTTGCCGAGTGAGCACCTACGGTAATATGCTCAGGCTATGATTCAATCCTACGAGACTACAGGCCGTGCCGCGCACCTTTATGCCAGGAACCGATAGTCGGGTTTTTCCGGTCTTTTCGAAATAGCTTCGTATGCTTCATTAATACCCAACACGGCAATCCAAAAACCCGAGAGTGGGACGAAAATTGATGAAGAGTTGAGAATCACTCCACAATGCCCTACTAGTGTAAGCCACGATTACATTACGGAAATGCACGCGTACTCTATAATCTTTGTCTTCGGCCAGAAGATAATCCATGGTATTTAATTAAGAGAGAGAAAAGATACTCCTTATAGTATCGGTAGTGATATGAGCACATCTCTTTAGTAATTGCAACACGTTGCTTAAAGGGGGCCCTCTTAGGCCTGGCATATGCGGTGACCATATCCAGGACTTATTGCGATTTCATGGCCCCTCTTCAACGCTGGAAACGCTGCGCTACCACATCCTTATTGGGCCAGTTGGAAAAGTCGAGATGTCTTCTTGCTCCGGTATACCTACGATGGACTTCTAGGAAACGTTTTGAATAATAGAATATGTTGATTAAGAATTGATTATGATAGTGTATATGTTCGTCCAGTTCAGCTCAGAATGCCCCGTGTTTATTTTATGGGTTGAATGCCGTCCCGCCCAGCCTCCCGACCAACCCACCACCCTGAATTAGTGTAGATTAGCTGTAGTCACCTAGTCCCCACCTCTCTCACTGTCGACCTTCCCCCACCACCTGGACCCCGGATTTTACGCAACGCATACGAGCCTCTACGGAAAAACAATTTGCCGGCCGTGCCGTCCCTTAGTTGGGGGCACACCGATTTAGTGTCCAGACATACTAGCCGACATCGGTCAAACTTTCCCTAGACTCTTATTTGATTCTCGGACCTCTGCCCCCTTCTACGCTGCGTACCATCTCTCGTTCTGCTTTGATTGGTTGTTCGACGGAGAGATAAAAAAAAGTTTATGACATAAGCGCTCGTCTGCAATATTCCGAAGCAGACCTTTGATTCCACTAAGCCCATGCAACTTAAGGGCCCGTAGAATCTCAGCAGATTATTATTCTTCCTGAAGGCGGTGTGATACTTCAACCGGATACGGAGGTGAGACACTGAGGCCAGTCAGCACATGAGGTGGAGGTGGGGATGTCTTAGAAAGTTGACGGGAGCTAAATTGTATCATAATCTTGTAATTGAGGCGGGTTCATTGCATGTTCCATAAACTCTTGAATGATGATAATATTCGCCTAAAATTAGTTACGTATTTTTCTTGAATATATCGTTCTAACTTTCGTACTAAATACATTTCAAAACATCTTAAAGATGTTTTTAAAAACAATTTGCGCGCAAAATACCTCAGTGAAAACGGGGAGTGTCAGTGTTCCAAAGTTGAAACACTTTCCCAGTCGCTCCAAGGGACTCCATATTTGTATGTTACAAGCCCCCATCCTTAGTGAACGTAAGTCTTCCCAATCAACGAGTTCCAAAGAAACTCAAACTCTCCCTGAAAACTGAATGAAGTTCTGGATAGTTATATTCAAGTTAGCTACATGAACAGATTGCAAAAACGAAAATGTTGCACGCTATACCCTCTGCTTAACGTATGCATGTACAGTACAGTCGTACGTACCACATGTTCCCTTAAATCAGTCCCTCATGTAAACAGAAGTTAAATAAGATGAGTTTTAAAAACTAAAAAAGCAACATACATTTTAGACAGACTGTACCTGCATATATACATCTGAATAAAACACTGATTTCAACACGTTGGTAATAAGCATTACTGAACGATGCTGGTATGTAGATGTTTGAGATCGAGGCGTTTTTTGAAATTACTGCACGAGCGAAGCGAGTGCAGTAATTTTGAAAAAAATGCCGATGTCACAAATATCTACATACACAGCAGAGTTTTAGTAAGTCCTTTTTATCATATGTCTCAGTATTTTTTTCACATTAGCGCGGCGTGTGGTAAAAGGTGTTTCAGCTTCTGCAGAAAATCAGATGTAGTCAAATGGTCAAAGCTTTGCGGCCCGCCGGCATTATAATTTACAAACTTTATTTACGCAGTTTTTAAAAACGGAGGTAGACATATGATAAAGATAAATAACCACACTAGGGGCCGATATTAATTTATTTAGGACCTCGGTCGTTTGTAACGATTTTATCACCGTCGACCTCCGGCTCCGGGCGGAAAACCAAAACAACGACCCTCGGTCCTTAAAAATAAATTAGTTGTATCGGCCCTGTGTTATATTTTACCATATGTCCGCCCACGTGCGGATTATATGCCAGTGCATAATGCGGAAAATACCACACTCCACGCGCTGATGCTTTTTACATTGCTCGGCATATGGTAAACAAATTATCGTTGTTTCGACAATACAGATTGCATATCACACCATTGACGCGTTTACGTAGCAAACTAGCGTGATAGGCGATAGCAGTGCTGGATACTGTAACTGGACGTATGGTGTACAGTCGGTCTATTATGTATCTTCCCTTTCTTAGTTTCTAAAACTCATCTAATTTCAATTCTGTGTACATGAAGGACTGATTCAAGGGAACGTGTTGTACCTACCTAGGTAGGTACCACGTGTTCCCTTGTATCAGTCCTTCATGCACACAGAAGTGAAATTAGATAAGTTTTAGAAACTAAAAAAGGGAATATTCATAATAGACCGGCTGTACGTACAGTGCAGAGCAAATGTTCTGTCCAATTACTCGACAGCACCACGTCTGTCGGTGCTGTACGCAGTGGAATCCAATGTAGTTACTATAGCCCTCGCCCCCGGTATTTGAGGCGAGGACATAAATATGTTGCATTGGATTTAATTACGTGCAGCACCGACAGACAGGTGGTGTTGAGGAAGTGGGCATAACATATTTTGTTCTGCACTGTGCATACCTATGCAAATGAAAGCGATGTAGTATTTTGAAATTGAAAGGACTGCATTCCAGATACCCATATGACTTTGAAGAAGCTTGGTAAAATATTCGATATCGTATTTTATATTTCAAAAACTCCAGGAGAGAGCACAGTGTGTACACAAATATCGCTGACATTTCTCGATGACCTATGCTCGTGCTCGAAGCTTTTAAATGCCCTCCACGCTCGGCCGGACACGAGACGGCTATACCTTTCAACCCCGCCTCCGGCGACAGCTGAGCAGGGAAGGAGGCGGCAGGCGGCGTATGCTGGCGACTTCCTAATCCTGTGATCGATAGGAGTCGGCAGCTCAGCCATCGATAGGAGTCTGCCGCTGCCGCCTGCCGCCTGCCGCCTGCTGCCTGCCGCCTGCCGCCTGCCGCCTGCCGCCTGCCGCCTGCCGCCTGCCACTGCCGCCTGCCGCCTGCCGCCTGCCGCCTGCCGCCTGCCGCCTGCCGCCTGCCACCTGCCGCCTGCCGCCTGCCGCCTGCCGCCTGCCGCCTGCCGCTGCCGTGTGGGTGGAACCACTCGATACCGCCACCTGCGCGGCGGCCCGGACAAGGACAGCAGAGATGGCACGTGCCGCCACCTGAGGTCTGAACAGAGACAGGCCACAGGCGGGCAGAGACGCCCTATAGCGCGACACTGCCTGCCCGCGGGAGGCAGCAGTGACTTATGGGTACGTCTATCGTCCCCGGCTGGGATTGTCTGGTTGTTCGGTCGTCTGGTTCGTCAGTACGACACCACACGGGCGCGGTGGTGCTGAACCCGCTGCTTGGGGTCATCCCGCGATGGATGGCTGCGGCCCGGTCCCCGGCCAGTTACTGTGGCCGGCGTCTGTCGCTCGGTGCCGCCGGGACTCCCGCCAGACGTCATCGGCACACTGCGGTGACGTCATTGGGAAGATAGCCTCGGGCGGTGCGGGTCGATCGGTGGCCGTGCGATCCAGCTGTGTACGCTGCTGTGCCGTGAGACAGGAGAACCATGATGGGAAAGCAAACACAAGGCAGGAAGGCAAACACCTGGTGCTGTAGCTTGTGAGCTGTTGTTAACACGCGCACGACCGGGGGTCTGCCGCATCTACGAACGGCGGGGAGGGGGATTTTAGCCCTCGAAGGTTTCGGAAACCATGCAGTGTAGCGATAAGTAGAAAAATGTGTTTGATAGATCAAGACATGTTCTATCGAAAGTTTATCTGTCTTGTTCTATATCAGGTCAATATTGAGGTCACCAGAAGTCATGAAAAGTCAGATTTCCAGTTTAAGGACTTCGCTCCAAAAACCTCCAAATATTGCAGGAACTGTGATAGCTAGGAAGAAGCGGGGAAATAAATGGAAGCTCTTGCAAACTGCAATCGCTTAGGTGTCCTCAAGTTCTATCTCAGGTCAATAGCTTACGCTCCAGAAGTCATCAAAGGTCAAAAAGGATAATTTTTGCAAAGCTGTTTTTCGCAAATAAAATTTTACTTAATAAAGATAGGTAAATAGCATTGGCGCCTTCCGTTTTCTTCTTCTCTCATTTAAGTGCTTCGAATCATATTCACGTTGACCAGGTTTGGTCAAAAGCGAAATTTGACATCAGGTCAAGGTAACGTGGTGACTTAAGGTCATGTTGCATAATGAGAGACGTGTTTCGATGAGACAAACACGAGTACCGCCTGCACTTATATATCTTCATTTTGTCGAGAGTTATAGACAAATAAGTGTTGGTGACCTCAGATGACCTCGGCTGATCCTTTAGGGGTCACTGCACAAAAATGCACCTTGTTCATCATTCTATGATAACATGATCCAGAAGGGATTGGACTGTTGTCATGCGTATCCTCGGAAAAGGAAACAATTGAATATTTCCCCATTGACTTATTATGGGGAGGTCACGAAATTGACCCGACCTTAGGCCACCGATATACAAAACAAGATAAACATATTGTAGGTATATGGCATTATGAAATCCTGTAAGTTTGAAAACAATCGGCTAAAAACTGTGGCTGTGGTATGACCGCAAACTTCTTGAGGTGGGGTCACGTGACCTGGCCTTGTGGCATGACATGAGATGACCCGAGGTAAAACAAAAATCAGACTATGTGGTTAATTGATGACCAAACAGCTGAGCTAGAAGGCTAGGCTGAGCAGGCTAGGTTTGCCTTTTCACATCTAAGAACAACTAAATGCTTATACAGTGCAACTGACGTAAGATGTTAAGCACCTACATCGTCCCCCTCCATAAGACACCCAGCAAATCTGGACTCACAAGGTTAGCCAGTTGCAAGCGCTTGGGAACACTTGTTGGCGATATTTTGGCTGGAAGCAGGGTCTATCTTCCTGGAGGCTCCGTCAGTTGTAAGTCAGTTGCTTCGGCATATCCCGAACATTATCCAGTGACTGAATCTGAGGGGCGTTAGAGGGATTCATCTCCCTTATCACCATGGGCACCTCCACCTCAGCGGGCATCTCATTAGTAGCTCGAACGTGATGAGATGAAGCCAAGGCGGGCCAGACGCTACGTCCCCCTGATAACGTTCTCTGTACTTCAGACATTCTTTCTTTCCCATTACGTATGCAGGCTAACACGCGTAGCGAAATCCTGACTTCACAAGTGTTCGTTTGATCGGTCCTATTTTTCATTGCGCCAAGTTTTGCTGGAATATGTTGAGCGTTGAGATTTGCATTGTGCTCTGTCAATAGGCAAAAGCTTCTAATTATTTTTAACAGTCGATCTCGATTCTCGGCATCTTTAAGTGCTGATGAATGAATTTGGTTTGGTTTGTGAACCAAGCACCGCATCCTCTTTGGGATCATGGTGATGGAACTCTCACCCTGTTCCGAGGGTTATTATATGGGGGGCCGGTCGACTGTTTCAGCGGCCCGCCCAGGGATTTGACCCCGGGTCACCGGCACAGAAGACAGGTATCCTGTCCCTGCGCCAGATCGCTTCCCCTGATGAATGCAGATGCATTCAAGTGCTGTCTTATTTTTGCATGATACAAAAAATGCGAATTTGCTGCCTGCAGCTGCTGAGGGTCATGCAGAAGACATGCAATTGTGAAAATTGTTTTGCGTACTCGCACCGCTCGTGGAAACCATGTGTCAGTTTTCTTTACGTTCTGTTACCTGTGCTGGGCACAATACTGATGGAAGTTTGGCTTATTTCTATATGGACATCCGCAAAAACTATGAAGGTCGACGTCTTGAAATACTGATGGTCTGCACATGAGTCCATGACCAGTGGGAATATCGATTATGTATCTTTGACATCAGCTTTATGACTGCCGCGGAACTGTACCACTCCCTTAATGGGACTGCAGGACCCTCGCACGTGCGCATCCGGACCATCCATCATGCCATCGCGGTCAGCTCACATTTGCGTTCATGATTAGCTATAGAGTGACGATGTGAAAGTCTGCATGTGTCGGCTGTGGGGCGAATGTCTACAAGCGCTGAGTACACAGCGCCACCAATCCATATGCATCACAAGCGACAGTGTCTGCAGGGATGGCCGCTATTTCCCCAACAAAGCCGGCAGGACCAGGGAGGGAGTACAGTGGTCACGTTATGGAGCATTACAAAGCAGCTGCGCACGCTCACTATCGCAGTCAACAGCCGGCAAATCCCAGCGGCACGCTTCATTATACGAAATGCTCTGCAGGGAAACATTTGGGAGATGGGATGCGAATGAGGTCTTGGTGTGTAACCAAACAGGGACGTTTGGCTGAAAACGTTTAGAATGAATAGAACATTCAGCCAGTGGAAGCCATTTGCGACGATCCGTGAAAGTTATCAGGATAAGTAAATAGTTTAATTATCATTAGAAATTAACGCTCTATATAGGTATATAGTTCAGTTTTAAAGTATCACTTCAGCTTGTCCTTCGGCAACCCTGCACCAGACTATTCCGACTATTATTGATACATTCCCGGAGAAAACCTGCAGGCCGCTTAAAATTACATTGAGACACTTTTCTTGTGAAACTTACCTAAGTCCAATTATCTTGCGATGTTCCCCAAAAGGTATCTTGTCGTCGTCAGTTTTCTGTGAAATAACAAGAAAATGTTTGTTACAAAAATGCCAAAGACCTCAACACTTAAAAAGGGTCTAAATTGTCCGGAAAATAGGCAAATAACACTTTGGCACAATGACACTTTCATGATGTCACACAAATTCAGGTATTTCATGAAATGTTTAGAAACGATAACAAGATATGCTATGAAAGCTGGTTCTTCTAATCGGCCAATAAAAATGGCGGTTCCTGCCCTTTAGCGTTTCGATATGCCCTGAAAACACAGTTGTTTGTTGAAGCAGAATGGGTGCAGCGTGATATAGCTGGTCGCTGCTGTTTTTGCTCCACAAAATCGGAGGAACAACAATGGTGGCCAATTTCCCTTTGTCGATCGGTCCGCTACGAGCCATTGGACACCACTTCCTGAATGTCAAGAAATAACTGCAAAGTCCACTTTGATACAACTTCGGCTAGCACGTTGGTTTCTTATCGTCGAGCCTAGCTTTTTTTTAAACAACATAGTTACGTTACTCTTTCCCCTCTCCCTCTCTTCCTCTCTTCCTCTCTTCCTCTCTTCTCTCTTCCTCTCTTCCTCTCTTCCCTCTCCCTCTCCTTCTCTTTCCTCTCATCTCTCTTCTTCTCTTTCTTCTCTTTCTTCTTCTTCTCTTCTTTCTTCTTCCTTCTTCTCTTCTTCTCTTCTTCTTTCTTCTCTTCTTCTCTTCTTCTTTTCTTCTCTTTCTTTCTCTCCTCTTCTTCCTCTTTCTCTCTTCCTCTTCTTCCCTCTCTTCCTCTCTCCCTCTCTCCCTCTCTCCCTCCTCCCTCTCTCCTCTCTCCCTCTCTCCCTTCCCTCTTCGCTCTCTCCCTCTCTCCCTTTCCATCTCTCCCTCTTTTCTTCTCTCTCCCTCTCTCTCTCTTCCTCTCTCCTTTTCCTCCTTCCTTTTTTCCCTCTTTCCCTCTTTCCCTCTTTCCCCTCTTTCCTCTTTCCCTCTTTTCCTCTTTTCCTCTTTCCTCTTTTTCCCTCTTTTCCCTCTTTCCCTCTTCCCTCTTTCCCTCTTTCCCTCTTTCCCTCTTTCCCTCTTTACTCTTTTCACTCTTTCCCTCTTTCCCTCATTCTCTATTTCCCTCTTTCCTTTTCCCTCTTTCACTCTTTCCTTCTCTATATCTTTACCTCTGTACCTCTCTACTTCATTATTTGATCCTTTTGCTGTTCATCTACTATGCATTTTTGCATGATATACGTATATAAGCTTCGTACAAATTGTGAATGATAATACAAGTTTTGAAAACTTACTTGTGCTCAATTGTACATGGATTCATTCTGCCACAGCTGGGCTGGAATCTTGGTAAAACATTCAGATTTAGATACAGGGACATAAATGCGAAAGATGCTGACCGACCACTCCACAAGCCATCGCAACTGCACAAGTTAGCCACTGATGGTGTCTGCAGCTGGTAGGCTCTGCTCAAATGTTCCTGCTGTGCTACTCTCAGGCAAGGTCAGTATTGCGTAACAGTCACCTGGGGCTGAGCCAGCCGACCTGGGGCTGAGCCAGCCGACCTGGGGCCCGGCCTGGGGCTGAGCCAGCCGACCTGGGGCCCGGCCTGGGGCTGAGCCAGCCGGCCTGGGGCTGAGCCAGCCGGCCTGGGGCTGAGCCAGCCGGCCAGGGGCTGAACCAGCCGGCCAGGGGCTGAGCCAGTCGACCTGAGCCAGCCGAGCCTGGGGCCCGGTCTGGGGCTGAGCCAGCCGGCCAGGGGCTGAACCAGCCGGCCAGGGGCTGAGCCAGCCGGCCAGGGGCTGAGCCAGCCGGCCAGAGGCCCGGCCTGGGGCTGAGCCAGCCGGCCTGGGGCTGAGCCAGCCGACCTGGGGCTGAGCCAGCCGGCCTGGGGCTGAGCCAGCCGGCTATAGGGGCTGAGCCAGCCATTTGGGGCTGGATAGGCTGTACGGGGCTAGGCCGGTCGTGCGGGGGCTGGGTCAGCTCTGTAGGGCTGCGACAGCTGTGCGGCGCCGGGGATGGTCACGTCTCGGCTAACGCGAGCACTGGAGTTACGACTGCTGCCGCCCTGTCTGCCTGTGCGGGCTGTTTGCCGGGCTGCAGCTGTACTGGCGGCGGCGGCGGCGGCCGTCCGGACGCCTGCCTGCATTTTACATGGTGCCGAGTCCGAACGCCGGTGGCCGCGTCGACTCATGAATCAATAATGTGTGCGGTGTGCCGCGCTGCGTGCTGCCCGGTCGGGCCGGACAGCGGCCGGGGCAGGGCGGCTTCGTCACGGAATGTGTGCGGAGCTTCAGCGCGTGACAGCGGACAGCTGTCCTGGCATGGTCGTGACACGTGGACAGATAGCTGCGCGGCGCGGCGAGGCCCCGGCGCGGCGCGACACCAAACGGGCAGCCGTCCGTATCGACGCGTTCCTGTGCTATATTTAGGATTACGACAATGCTGGGAAGGGAGCTTTCTCCGAAAATACGAGCACCAAGAAGACAGATCGGCGACACAAACAGACTAGCCGGAGGCGGCTGATCACTTAGCGCAAACGCCAGGTTTCGTCTGGCGCGTCCGTGCCCACGTCAGAGGTGAAATGTAAATAAACATGAGGCCGTGGCGCTGATGAGGTAAGGAATAGCCACCAGCTGAATCAGCCTGTCAGTCACTTGTTAAGCCTGCTAACAAGCAAACATGTTAAGCACTCGTGCGCAGTTGTTAGCCAAACTACACCCTTGCAAAGTCACATTTTCAGCATCCTTCTTTATCGATCAAAAATGGGATCCATGTCAGTAGGTGCACAAATTCAAGGGGATTTTTCCAAAGTGAAAAATTCGGATCTGTCTGGGTCTGCATTTTGTTCGAATGCGGTTGTTAATGCATTTATGTGAAGTTCGAAGACGATTTCGTTGATATTTAACAGGTCCAACACAGACGAATGAAGTTGGAGTTAAAATAACGACTTTGTTCCAGTTTCTCACGTGGCTTCTGCTTTAGCGCCCATGGGCGTCAAGGCGGGGGAGGTGTTCGCCTTTTAAGAGGCACCGTTCTCTCAGTACATTTCGATTTTTAATTACGCCTATGGGCGATTGCATGGAAAGATACGACTTAAAATGTGCCTCCGCCCCCCCCCCCAAACTTTTTAGGAGGTGGCGACGCCCTGCTAGCACTCCCGGAGAGAAACCAAAATACGAAACAGCGTTACTTATATAACATTTCGAGTGTATTCTCTTCAAAGATACATCCAAACTGGTACAGCATGAAGGCTTAAAAACGAACATTTAACACCATACTTTTTATCTCGGTTTCGTCTGCAGGAAAGGTAATTGTATTAAATTGGCTGATTAGAACGGTCATGTTCGACGGTCCGCAGTAGGTTCTACAGGTGTTGCTCACTCCTGGCTCCACCCACAAAGTTTGACGGGAGTTTCACGCCTCGCTCGGCGCAGTCTTTCACTATGTTGGTGGCATTCACCTTTACATAACCCGCCTGGTATGCTGCTTAGGAATCCCAGTCCTCCACGACAAGAGGGAGCAACGTTTTGTATCGATGTGCAGCTGGTGTATACGAATTAGCAGTCTGGGAAGGTTGGCGAGGTCCGCCAGGCTGTAGTTGGAGAGAGCGGTTGGAAACTTAGGCAGCCAAGCTGAAGCGTGCTGAGGGGCACCCGCCGGGAATCGTCCGGCTTGCAGGCTAGGATGGCGTTCCTCGCAGGCTCTTTCGTCTGGCACCCGTTGGTGCTGAAGAGTGCCAGTGGGAGCATCTCGCTCGTCATATATCAGAGGTGCTGCTCCAGCACCTTGCTGACTGACGCTGCGATGATAGCATTGATGATACTGTACGCGCACAGGTGCTGGTAGAGTCAGGTCATTCCAGCGGCACAAATTCAACGGTCTTGTTGACGTCAGCCCACGACATTTCGCCGTAACGGTGTGCGATGAAGTTATTGCAAACAAACCAAGCTTTCGGCGTCTATTGCCGCGAGGTATTGGTGCCTGAGGGAGAGCTGCGGATGCGTTGCTCAGCCATTGCCAGCTTCAGAGTGCTGAGAGCTTGCCATCCACCTCACCTTGTGCAGAAGCCCCTGGTCTTTTGGAGGCGAGCTGGGAGTCGGCGCAGCACCGGGTGGCCTAGTAACAGCAGAAGCAGGCAGCAACGAACTCGTGGTAGACGCCTCGCTTTGGTTGATCCAGCAGTCGGTGTCGCATGATACGTTTCAGCTCGCAATGTTGAACAGGAAACTGCGGCTCATCGTCGTCGGATTGTTATCAGGAATAGCGAGCTGCCTTCCTCGTGCGACAAAACAGCGTCCAGTTTTTTCTCGGCAGACTCACGAACAGGTCACCTCTGGCGAGAGGAGTTCTCACTTTCAGGAGCGTTGAACAGCTGAGTGAGGAGCACCTCCGTCATGTGGTGCCGGCACTCGGACAAGAGCAGCGTCTTTCTTTCTTTTTCTTTTTTCCCCCCTCCGATTTAGCTTAAGCCATTTAATCGCGAGGGGGCCGGGAAGGGGGCGAGGAGGGGCCTGTGGTTGACCCCATGGGAACCCCCTCCACTCGGAGGCAGGGATTTGACCGGGGCCTATCCCGGAACCGGCAACCCGGGATCGAACCCGGGGCCGCTGCGTGAAAGTCCGAGGACATACCACGGAGCTACGGCTCCCCAGAGCAAGCGGTCGACCCCAGTGCGAGCTGGATGGCAATGCAGGCTTTACCGTAGATTGACCGGTGTTGGCGGCGGTGGTGTCGGAAAGCATGTGACCACTTTCACTTCTGTAGTAACTCACCGTCAGCCGAGCGACAAGTATGTGCACACATTTCGTCAGTTCTTGTCGTATTACACTGGTACACCGAGAAGCTTCTGTGTTGTGTATCCCCGACCACACCGTAAGAATGCTCTTCCAGCTGATGAAATTACTGAGCGTCGACGTCAACTTTCTGTCCTAGTTGCAGCGTAGGAGAGGCGGGGGTCCCAAGTATATATCAACGACAAATATATTGTCCCCTAAGTACGGTTTGAGTCCAAAACTACAGTGAAAACAATGAAAAACGGGCCAGTACATGTGTTGAAAACTCGGTTGACATGCCTCACAGACAAAGGATCCAGGTCAAGACTTGAGCGACCCGTACCTGATTTCTTTTTTCAAGATGTGTTGAAATTGATATAAGATCAAGTACTGTAATGTTTTCAGATTACCACCGTTTTCACTTTTCTATGATCGTGATTATTCGCCAGAGGGCATTTTTGCCCACCACCACAGTCCAATCTGGCTAAAGTGTATTCTTCAAGCCTTGTGGTTGGACCTGTAAATCAATACCGATCCTTCAATTTTCTTACACCGCTCTAATAATACCAATCGAACACTTTGTAGAACCCAGACAGATCGGATATCATGCGAAAAGTGTGTTGATGCACCTAATGCGTCAGGTCAGTATCAGAAAATAATCGGTACAGAGACGCCAAAAAGATTGTTGGAGATAAGGCACAATAGGAAAAACGCAATTGAAAGCCAGTATAGAAACTCTCCAAAGAGCACCACAGGATCATTATGAAATTAACTCAAAATAAACTCCTTATATAAAATATGCCTATTAAACTAGCCTGGATAGTGGTCACGTTTACACATAAATTTGCATCCATGCGCGAATGTATTATTTTCATGTCATTCTGACAGTAAATCACAATGGCTTAAACGCAAGTTAAACTATCCTTCTCACATCCGTTAACTGCGTTATGGAGCCAGTAAGCTCTGTTAAAGCTGGGTGATTGAGCCGTCGGTCCTACCAGCGGACGGCTGGGTGTAGTGGCCTTCAGCCAAGACATGCAGCCCCTGTTCTACAGCGAACGACGGGTGTTTAGTCTAATTAGCAACACTGTCGGAACAAATTAATTTACCGCCGGGATTTCCGGCCAATGGCAGCAGTATTTCTCTGTGTCAATGGCCGGATTTGGCTGAAGAGGAGGAGAGTAGGGAGGCAATGCAGGCCAACTGCTACTCTACAGAGCTCATCAGCGCTAGGTCATTGTCCCCGACTCTCATATGGAGTTGCTTATAAATCGACTAGCTCATTTCAAATGATTGATTGAGCGGCAAAGAGGCTTTCCGCATTACATTGATTTGAAGAAGAAGAAAACTCTTACATTTAAACCGTAAAGCATAAACCACACGGCCAGATTCAATCTCCTATCAGAGAGAGAGGGTCTTGATGGCACAAAAGTACGAGCTGCAGCCACTAACTTCGCGGGATGTATTGGCTGCTGTTCCAGCCAGCGCCCGAGGGCTGCCGCCTAACTCTCACTGAAACTTTTTCGTCTCCTCCGAGGATCAAGTTGGATTCGCTAATTCAATTGAAAAGATGCGCCCTCCAAGGATGCCAGATCACCGTCCCGGCACAAGGCGCTCCGGAGCCACGCCGCCATCCTTTCAAGTCTGCGTCCGTGGTGGCGATGCTTTCTCAGCACCCATACTGCATCGCTGATGCTGTTTTGTTGGTGCTGCAGTGTGAATGGTGAGCCTGCGCGGCCGGCCGCCGAGATGGAAGCGACACCAGACATCGCCGGTCGCCCCTCTCTCGTGTCTGCCGCCGGCTAAAAATAGCGACACCGCCAACAAACGGTGCCGACGGAGAGTCGCGAACGATCGACCGGCCACCGGCCAGAGACGGCCACCGGCCACCAGCCACCGGCACCAGGTCTGGTGAT
>VOPJ01010623.1:0-18243 GCA_014673585.1 Semibalanus balanoides
TTGCTGGTACCACCCGGTGTGAACCTGGCCAGTATGTGCGATTCTTTCAAGAGAGACTGTACACCCCGTACACATGTCTTCTTGAACATGGCTACTGAATGCCACGTGATGTTGATGTCTGGCATTTTACCTGGCATGATTTAGTATGTTTTAGGGCCTTGAAACATTCAGTATTATTGCCTCATTAACCCACGCCCCGCTGGGGGTATTCAGCCGAACAACTGGGGGAGGCAAGATTACTTTAAGGGGGCAGATTCTGCCCTCTCGCTATCTTCCGAACCAATAACCGCATCGAGACGCGCAAGGAGTAAATCGAAAGCGCTCAATAAGATGCATCTATAATATAGCATGCATTTTGTAATATGGTCTTATGTCAGGTCACAGTCAGGTCAAAGGTTTAACTAAAGATATTTGGGGGGCAAACTTTTCACCCAAAGCCTTAGATTGCGACTATTATAATCTATATGCGACTATTATGACTATGATAATCTAATCGGTCAAACACACTGTTGAGTGTACGCACCATCCACGCGTTAGATTGAAAACGCACAATTTTCAACATGGCGGAGTAGTCCGTGGTCTCAAGATCGTCATATTTGTTGGTTGGTATGCAATGTTACCCAATTTGATTGAGCTTCAACAAGAAAGGCATTGGCGACACCGACACATAAAGGAAATTATATACACGGAGTACATTTTTACCCAAGCGATATGGTTGCTGAGATAAGGTACCCCGCTATCTGAAGATGGAGGCGACTACGTCCGCCCACGTGCCCCCCCACTCCCCCGTTTGGGCAAAGGCCGCCCCTGCATATTGGTCCTTTAACCACATGTGACCATCAGCGCAGAAGCCAACGCTACTGCAGTTAAATGAGGCGGCAGTATAGTTACACATAAAGTTTCCTGACAACTTCCTTGTTTCAGGATCGTCATGTATGTAGGTATGTAATGCCACCAAATTTGATTGAGGTTTGAAATTTGACACAATTTATTTTAAAGGCATGAAGGAATTAGGAAAACATCTACATTCTACATTCTACACGGAGTACGTTTTTCCAGAGAAAGGTTGCTGGGATATGGGCCATGGGGTACTGTACCCCCTATCTTAGGATAGGAGGGGACGCGTGCCCCCCCCCTTCCCCCCCCCTTGGGTGGCGCCGCCCCTGATTAGGAGAAAGGACATTGCTGAACTGTGGTGTAGCAGTGCAGTCCATTGCCGCCTATTCCATGGGTATTATGTGATGAATTATAAGTAGTGTACTTGGCGCGTCTGTTACAAATGTGCCGCGGAATCGGAAAATGCCGTTCAGAACGCATCAGCTGACGCTCACCCGGGACTGGCGGGAATTCCAGGAATGATCACGGTCAGAACACACCCTTTAAAGGGATCATAAGACCTTTTCCCACTTTATTGGAGGTGGCAATGCAGTTTGGTATACGAGGCTAAGTTATATAGCAGATTTTATTCATAAAGCTTGAAAACGTCTCTAAGATTACCAAAATCACGTTCAAACTTCGTAAGCGTTCCACGCATATATGTGCTTCTTGGTTAGAGCCGTAGAAATAAAACACGTAAACCCGTGCCTTTTCTTCTGTATCTCCTGCAATAATTATGTGTCCCAAATAGCGGAAAAAGGCAAAATTGTGTTAATAACTTGTTGTTACATTACTCAGTTCATGCAAATCAGATATAATGGCATTCTTAATGACTCGGGCATCCACGACCACGTATCATTCCAATAACAGTTGACTTCAATTGCCCCAATGCAAAGGTTGAAGGGATGACCCCCGGTCGGCAATTCTAAGCCCTCAAAATAACAGTTAAAGGTATGCAGACATAATTATTTTGGCACCGTCATTGGAAATCAGTTGAAGATGATGACTTAGAAAACCATTTGTATTATAGGCGAGATGATTCGGCTGGAGATGACCGGATATTGCATGCGTCCTGTTTCAACTGTGTAAAATCGAAGTCCCCTGGTACTGTTGATAATTTTAGTAGCAGGTTGACATGTTTCGGACGATTGTCAGCGTCACTCTTGGATAGGCAATTGACCACCCCAACTTTGATTCCTCACACCACATGTTTACGGTTTTGTTGTATTGGTCAAGGAGCCGCAATATATGGCCTAATTATTTTGCACTCGTATAAGAGCGAAATGTTTCTTTCCTGTTGCAGTTCGGGACAGAATTGCTAGTGCTTGATATAATCGGCACATGTAACTTAAATAACAAAAGCTAATTCAATAGCTTTGAGTGTAATTTTACAAAATTCGTGAACCAGGTGGGTAATAACGTTCGATAAATATTGTTTGGGCCATCGCTTCCATCGGCGTCCAGAAAAGATATAGGGAAGATCAATTTCGAAAAAGGTCTTATGGTCATTCCCTTTAACTCAGCCAGCCAGGTTGCAGTTGGAGCAGCTTATACTCCGCGCCAGTTACTGGGGGGGGTGATTTAATCCCCCTCTCTCGTTTTATTTTTGCAATAGTCTTTCAGTGAATACCCAGCAATAGGTCGCGTCCCACCAAACTTTCAGTAACCTGATAATTCCCACTCATCAATATAACACAGCTGCCGATGAATGCCGATAAATAGATGAGGCTATGATTTAGTTCAACCAGGAATGGACGTCAGAGTGACGTCTGATGTTCTTGGGCGTTTTTGATAGAAAAATAAGGTTTTGCAGGAAACGCTGTCAAAAGTACAGTTTAAAAGATGAACTCAATTGATATACGCTAAATGACAGATAATAAACTCAGCTATCAAACTGCAATCTGCGAGGTGTTTTCACAATTTTCGGGAAATATAACATTCCTCTGAGAAGAATTCCGAAAATACAATTTTGTTTTTGTACATTTTGTCCTTGCGTCAAAAAAAAATCCAATATTTAAGAAACTAATAAGTCGGCCGCCTGCATAAAGGCACCTATTTTTATACAGAAACAACGCTTTGGTGATTGGTGTCTTTCAGCTGCTACAAGGGACGAGTAGCGGCACCCGCAGGCAGGAGTGGAGCGGACCGCTGGCAAGGCCATAAACACGGCGTAGGTAGCAGTTTACATCAATACAGGTACTGAGCGCGACGAATGATAATAGTGAATTCACGATAAGTGCCACCATTGTTATGTTATTCAATCGAGCGCTCCGTCAAAACTCGGACGGCGCCAGCCACTAAGCTGTAGCGGGTGGAACATGGCAGCCATCAGCTTGACTCGAGTTCTGGAAATCTGGCTCGGCACGTGTCTTGCGTCAGGAAGCCAGGCCTCCGCGGGCCTTCGCACGTAGCAATACGGTTTCGTTCTCGTTCCCCACCACTCACCCCGAACACCCACCCCTCTATTACACCAACGCCTATTCCCTAAACGTTACCACGTTCTCCTTCCTGCAAGCTCGTCTTCAGCAAAGTTCTTTCAGTACCTGCACTAAGGACTCAGAGCGGACACGGCAGTGTTACACAGGAGTTGAGACCGCCGTCAAGTGCCAAACCGTACGGTAGCCAATGCGTACATCAACAGGTACGAGCGCAAAAACGTAATCGATAATATCGCATATTTTGCGACGGATCAATTCCATCCACACGGACTTTGAATGACACGGTCAATCATATGTAATTAATATGTTTAATTTTTGTGCTTGTGAACCTGCTGACGTTCATCGGTTACCTCCCTGACGGGAGATGTTTCAACCACAAAATAAGTTCTTTTTCCTTTGTATCAAAATTTTGCAGGGCTTCAATCGAATGCCAGTTACTTCCATTTTCAAATCCATGTTCATTAGTTCCCGCCGGGAGGTCATAAGAGCGTTTGTCCTGTTAAAAATAAACCACCTATAAATGAGCCACCCCGAGTAAACTCTCGCGTTTATTAAATACTACCCGAGGGGTAACGCGCGGAGGTTAAAGGAGGTTGAAGGCGGTAGAGGCGCGACTGGGGAATCAGCCCTAGCGGGTGGGGTGCCGACGCATCCCATGGTGTCAGTTGCGAAGTCAGTGCTCCGTGACCAGGGTCCTCAATCTTTACACAACAGCCCAATTCTTACCAAGTTGCCGTGAATGGCCTGCGTACAATCGTCAATGCCATCTAGCGGCGAACATAAATCCATGGATAGATCAAAAGAATAGGAAAACGCTAAATATGTCACGTGAGTATATGCATTTTTAGATGAGAGCTAATGCTCAGGTCAAAAAGCTTGTTATTCTTTAATATGCATCATTGCATGGCGTATTAAAAGTTGAAGAGCACTTAAAAGCAGACACCAATTCATGAAATTTTGAAAAATAATTTTGCTATTAAATAACGCGACATTCTCGTCGTTAGTGGCGAAGTATCTAAATTATCTGTCCAATGCTTATCTACTGCCCCCAATTACCCCCATCAAGACCATTATGGGCATTGGAGGATTGCCAGTCAGCTGTTTGGTGGTGGCGATGGGGATTGCAACAAAAGGAGGTTTGGTAAGAGTTGTTGGTTCCTAGGGGCTGCGAACTGTGTGACCGGCCTGACAGCATCGGTCCATTTCAGTGAGCAGGCTTGAGGAACGGGGTGGTGGCAGACAGCGTAGCCATGTCCCATGCGCTGAGGTGAACAAATAGCAAAGCTGGCCTACAAACGACTAAACATATGAATTTGTGTAACTTTGTAAGACATCAACAGTACTTTGATCAAAAGTTTCCTTAAACTAAAAGTTGCAATGTCTTTAACAAAAGTGGTTGCGCTATGTATAAGCAAACAATGAAGTATTGGGCATGTAATGCATTACATTTGTATATTTGTGTCAGCAGTTGTGTGATTGTGTTGACGGTTGGCAGAGGAGAGGCAGAGCGACTGCTGGTGCCCGGATCCGACGAGTCACCTGCCCGCGGCTATGGCGCCTGCGTCGACCTTGACCGAGACGTCGACCTTGACCGAGACGTCGACCTTGACCGAGACGTCGACCTTGACCGAGACGTCGACCTACCCGAGAACGTCGACCTTGACCGAACGCCGACCTGACCAAGCGTCGACCTGACCGAGACGTCGACCTTGACCGAGGTACGTCGACCTTGACCCAGACTCGACCTTGACTCGAGACGGTCCACGGGCTTGGACACAGAGTCCGGCAACTCCAGCGAGGATCTCTCACACAAGCCAGGTGAGGGCATGATGGACGAGTGTGTTACGGGAAGGGTTGACACTACCCTTTACCCATTACCCGTTTTTTGCTTTTGGGTGGGTAAATTAAAGAAGAAAAAAACGCTTTTCCTCAAATGGTACTAAGCAAGTTCCCGACGTAACTTTTGAGAATCAAAGATGATTGGTGCATCATTGGAATGGGTTTGTTTTGCTTCCAGACTTATGATGATTAAAAGGGGAACAATGTTCCATTTACCCTCATTCCACCATTCAGACTCCAAACTCTTCATCACGGGCGGATCCAGCCGGCCGTTTTTTTTTGGGGGGGGAAACCATTTTTAGTGGACCTAACCTACCCCTAATTTCGAATTTCCTCCCGGATTTGGTCCACTTTATTTTGCAACCACAGGATTTTTTTGCTTCTTTGGTTATCGAAAAAGGAAAGATCTCAGCTTGCGGTTTGTATTGTTCCAATATTGCCTTACAGTTTCAGAGCAAAACTATTTCAATTGTCAACTGTACCCAAGGGCGTAGCCGATAATTTGCAAGGTTTGTTTATCGTCTTTAGTGCGCCATTATAGGCAACATCTTCGCTACTCTGTTTAAAGTGACGATCGTTGATGAGTTTTGAAACAAAACAAATGCAAAACATAATATAAGTAAAAATTCAAATAAAGGGGCTCCAGACGTGAATATTTATCGTACCAAATAGATCAAAGCAATACGCTTCTTACCGGGTAAACTAAATTAATATTCTGGACTTTGTGTTCCAAAGACGTAGGCCATCTCGCTTTAAATGTCGCATTCGGTGACGCAAAGTGGTCCTAAATGTGTCCCTTGGGGCGCCAATATGGTATGGGCGCGGATTCGGAATTCTCTGGGGTCAAGTCGAAAACAGCTATATTTATCTATGGCGTCATCACTGTTTAGTTTTGAATCTTGGCTTTTTTGCTGTTTAAGGATTTACAATAGTCCAGTTTTTTAATCTAATTCGAAAACAGTTCAACCTTCTTCCCTACTCTCTATCAATTAAAGCATAAAGTGGCAGTAAAACATGCATGTTCCAGATCAGCAAAACCCAACAATTTTCTCGAAAAAATGACTTACCTGACCAGCGACAAACTGACACATTGCTTCGGTCGACCAGCAGACGCGGGAAAATAATGAGTTGGTGATGGCGGATTACTGTTTAATATGCCTAAGACAGTGGAATTCATGTGTGCCTGATAGTTAGCAGATCATTTTTTCGGAGATAGCTTGGTGACCAGTGCGGATTCTGAATTGGGGAAACCTTGGCGCCCAGTTCGTGGGCACTCTCTCCCTGAAATGTCGGATGTAGCCAATTTTATCAATATCGCTTATGATCCCAAAATGGTTTTCTTAGTTCAGTGTGCAATCTTCCATTCCTTGATGTTTCCCTGTTGATGGTCCCCGAAGAGATGGGTGCATGTGTCTGGCATACCTTATAATCTGTTGAGCGTTAGAGTAGACTTTAAAATGGAAGGCTGTCGTCTACCTCGCAGGGTGCCAATTTTTCGGGAGTTGTTTCTGGGGTGGTATTAGTGTAGATTGAAGCGTGAGGTCGGCTTGGGGAACTTCTAACTGCAAAGGTGGCTGCTTCCCGAACTCTGTTGGTCGCCGGTGCCCCTTCCATCTGGATGGCAGAGATACATTTGCACCCTTCTTCGGTGACAATGCCGCGTTTACATAGCCAATTATAAGATTATGTCGGACCAAGTTTTGCTTCCACTAATTGTGCTTGTATACTTGTCCCTTGATAGGCTCGTTTTAGTAGCCAGTCACGTGCATCCACCAGAACCTGAGAATTGTCCAATCTTACTCATATGAGATTGAGAGTGATATTGCGTTCTGTTCGTTCCATACCGATGCGCTTATATTTGGATCGGTCGGACTTGTTTTGATAATATAATCATTTGTTCGATCGTCTTGCCGCTGTTGTCCTGGCTGTGTCTGGTCCCCCCCTGTGTTCCTTGCCTTTTACGCCGTTGTGGTCCCACCACGCACTCCAATGTTCTCCTCTGAAATGTTTAGTTGTAGCCGCTTTCAACGCAATGGACTAATCTTGGCGACACAAAAATGTTTTCCTATTAAACCCTCGCCTACGGGCACCGTAAGAGGCGAGGGGATTACACTTATACGCAAAATTTGTCCATCCAACGTGAACACGGGGGGCTACTACCTGAAACTTTTAAAACATTTTAAAATGTTAAAAACCATTTCGCGCAAAACTAGCCATCGTGAAGAAACCGGCTATTAGGCTGATTTGTATTTGAAACTAGTACTTTATTATGACATAACTGTGCCTCTAGCAGCCCAAAACAATTCCACGCAATATTCTTTCTTCCGGGACATTATTGACTCTCCCATTTAGGCACACTCTACACAGTATTTGGCGAAGCCACAGTTTCCCGCCACCCACTGGTCATCACAGTATCCTGACACCCTTTTGTGAGATATTATTGCTAAAGTAAAAATATCACTGAAAACAGCGATTACATTTCATTCATTTACTTTGGGTGCGTCCAGTCCTTTATCGGGACAAATGGTATTAGTGTGCAATGTGCATGTGCCTCAAGCTTATCTCGCGCTTCAATTGGTTTACCGACTAACTTTTATTAAACTTAAGATGACTGCCTGCCACAAATTGTGTGATATATCCGACTTTGTCGTAAAAAATGTAACCCGACTCCAACTTTGTAAAATGATTGGCCGGCAAACTTGCCCACCCAGTGATTCCCGCCGGTCGCCGTACGTAACGCAAACGTGCATGCTCCTCTCATTATTCTTATCTTCGTTTGCAGGCTGTTTGTAAAACTTGAGATAGCCATCTGTCACAAATTGATGTATCTTATGCCGTTGAAAAGTTGTCAGTCGCCTCAAACTATTTAAATTATGAGCGGCAAAGCTGACCGTCCTTGGCAAGCGCTCCGCCACCTCCCGAAAGTTTCGGGGAGGGGACGGAGGCATTGTGAAGTGGATTATTTTCATGCAACGCCCATAGGCGTAATGTTAAAATCCAAAAATGCTTGGGGCACATGTCCCCCCGTCCCCCCTCTGTCGCGTAGCTTCTGGTCCTTGGGCTCACACCCAAGGAGCTCCGCCACGCCTTTAAAATGGATTGAGATCGAGGAAAGCCGAGTGGTCGCCGGGGATGGAGCGTCAGCAAAAAGCTATTGCCGGTTTGTCAGAAAAATGGGGGGGGGGATTATTCCCTGGCGCAAGAATGGAGGACATGTCCCCCCCCCGTCCACCGCCTGACAAACCGCCCAGCAGCCTTTGCTGACTCTTCACCCCCGCAGATCACGCGGCTAACCTCGATCCCCCCTTCATTTCAACGTCGTGGCGGAACCCCTTAAAGGCGTGAGCCAAAGGACGGTCAACTTTGCCGGCCAAAATTTCAATAGTTTGAGTCTGATGTCAATGTTTTTAACAGCATAAGATTCATCGCTCAATTTGTGACAGATTGCTAAATCAAGTTAAACAATCGGCCTGCAAACGAATATAAAAATTGGAAGGAGCGTTCACGTTGGCGTTACGTATGGCGACCGGCAAGAATCACCAGACCAGGTGGTCAACTTTACCGGCCCATAATTTTAGAAGTTGGAGTTAGATTACATTTTGTACTACGGAATCTGATATATTACACAATTTTTGGCAGACAGACGTCTTAAGTGGAATAATCGGCCGGTAAACATATAAACGCAAGCTATGCTTGAGGCACGCGCCAATTGTCCCGATAACCGGCTTGACGCACCCAAAAATAAACACCAAAGGGAAGTAGTCGCTGTTTTCCGTGATATTTTACTCTAGCAAATAATATCTCGCAAAAGTTGCCAGATACTGTTACTTTTGCGAGGTTTTCACTTATCGGAGTATTGCATTTCAATACACGCCTACCGTACTTAAATTGCCGTGCCGTTACACAGATGGACGTTCAAGGTCAAGTCTCGTCGAATTCGGAGTTCTCGACTTTTGGCACGCTTCTTGGACATGGACAAGTCACAGTTGCGCCAAAACACGATGAGGGCAGCCGTCTTGAATTTAGTGCTGAGCGCAATTAGGACCAACGTTTTGGAGTCAGACAAAAATAGAAAACGCTTTGCGGATGCATTGCTTAAAGGGAATGTTTCACTTCTCTGAAAGTTGTCCAATGTACGCCGCTTGTGGTGCAAAACATGAAGTAATTGCTGCCGAACACGATTTCTGACATTTGTTTTCTCACAAACAGTTGCTCAATATTCATGAAAATTAAGTTTTTAGTATTTTGGCTGATGAACGTCTATGAAGGATTTTTTTGGAAAAAGAAAAAAAACCTTCACGCTGCAATATGTATGACTAGTGTATGGCTAATGTATAGCCAAATGTAAAACAAGTCTACTTTCAATAACAACATTTGATAAAAAGGGATGACGACAATCGGCTTTAAGAGGCTACCCCTAATACACTAGGGCCCTTATTTTTTGCAGATGTCAAAACCAAACTCAAATTTACTTTCGATTAGACCCTCTGTGTGTGTTTAACTTCTACAATACTTAATTTCAATGGAATTCCAGCAACTTGGCCATCTAAATCAAATATTATGTTAAGCGAAACATTCCATTTAAAGGGAAATAATCACCTTTGTTATAGCAACAATTTATTAGGCTTCCGCTTTGGTTTAAAAATGATTTAACCCGCGCCCCACTGGGCCTCTGCATTTCCCACGCCCCACTGGGCCTCTGCATTTCCCGCGCCGGACTGGGGGGTTTCAACACCCCCCCCCCCTTCTAACTCGGCTCCTATGGCACATAGACAAAACAAAATACTGTTCGAACCGTCATCATAAATCTTTTCGAAACTACTTCAGTTTTGTTTTCGCTCACGTCAAAACTCAGGTCACCAGAGGTCATCGAAGGTCAAATTTTCAAGTTTTAGGTTATCGCTAAAAAACGGAAACTGTGCTTTCTAGAAACAAATGATAAAACAAAATCGCCAGCCATTGGAATTTGCATTCCACTTTGGTGTCCTCAAATTTGACCTAAGGTCAATAGGTTTTAGAGGCCGTTAAAGTAAAAATTCCGTCTTTTTTCAAAGAAATGTTTTCGCAAATAACTTCTTACCTAAAAAGGATAACGGAATACTGTTCACGCCATCGTGTTTGTCTCCTCAAGGCGTTTTTTTTTTCACCATGTTATATCAACTTAAAAAAAAAATCAAGGTCAAGTGATGACTCAAGTAAGTCATATTGCATATTAGGAGACGTGTCTTGACGAGACAAACACATTGGTGAAAGTCGCACTTCTCTATCTGCATTATTTCCAGAGCTATTGACGAAAAGGTGTTGGTGACCTCGGATGACCTCAGATGACCCCGTATTGAATTGATCCCTGAGCAAAACCTGCACTTGGATCATACATAATATCATATGATAACATCATACCAAAAGTAAATGGACTGATATCATCGACAAAGAAAGCATTTGAATATTTCTCCTATTGACTTATAATGGGGAGATCGCAAAATTGACCCGACCTCAAGGTTATCCGATATAAAAAAAATCCGAGATGAACAATTTTTGTAGATACTGAATGACTTTAATGTAATACCTAAGAGTTTGATATCGATCCATTATAAACTGGGATAATGGCACGACCGCAAATTTTTGGGGAGGTGTGGTCACTTGACCTGACCTGGTGACCTGACCCAATCCGACACGAAATTTGAATTGATGCCAAATGTGCGCTAAAGATCAATGATAATTTATGCCAAATTTGGCGGTGCTACGCGCCACCATTTTTTCGTTATCTTGATAAAACCGTAAGGGTGTTCAAACACTCCCCCCAGTGGGGCGCGGGCTAATTTAAATTTAAGAATTAAATAAGTTATTCCCTTATTCAATGTTGTAGTCCTTTTTACAAACAAAAGCAAGTACATATACTTCTTTCAAAACTCATAAGCAGTGTTTTTTCCATCAACCATTTGAAGCGGCGCCATATCTGGCGCCCAAGTGGCCGTATTTAGAAATCCGCCAGGGGGGGCAAGCCCCTCAGGGCGCCAAACCAACTCATGGGGGCGCCGTCAGCGAAAGATTTGCTGAGTCTGGGGTTAGGCTCCGATAAATTTCCGAGGGCGCCTATGATTTTTCATTTTGGTACTTGTCCTTACCAAATATCCTTCAAAGGCGCCCTCAGAGTCCGATGTACCTCTGAAGGCGCCCTCCCAAATATCTCCGAAGGCGCCCTATGATACATCCCCTAGGGCACCCTCTCAAATACCCTCTGTGACACCCTCGTCCCTCTGTGAGATCAGTGACGCCCCCGCCTCACACTCAGCGAATGACGCCTTTGGAAGCATGTAGGGCTAAGGGAGGGCGCCCTCAGGCCTCGGAGATATGTATCTGAGGGTGATTTTGGACTATGTGAGAAGGCGCCTTCAGAGGTGAATTCGATCGGTGGGCCTTGGAGGTATGTGGGAAGGCGTATTCAGAGATTGTAATGAGAGCGGCCTTCATAACCCCTTCTCGTAATGTATCGGAGAGCATCCACCGAAAGTGTATTCGAGGAAAAAAAAATAAACCCCCGCCCCCTTTTTTTGAGGTAGTGGGAGGGCGCCATCGGAGACACATCGAAGGGCGTCTTTGGAGCCTGCAGAGTGTATAATTTTGGAAGAGCGTTTTCAAAGGTGCATGGGGGCGCTTTGGGAGGTACTTAGGAGGGCGCCTTCATATTGGTATCGGATGGCACCTTGGAATGTGTATGGGAGGGCGCCTTTGGAGGTATGTTTGAGGGCGCCTTCAGATGTTTATAAAAGGGCGCCTTTAAAAACATGTGGGAAAGCGTAAGAGGTGTATTGGAGGTCGCCTTTGGAGCTATGTGGGAGGGCGCCTCTGAAAGCATTTGGAAGGGCGCTTTGAAGGTATGTAGGAGGGCGCCTTCAAGAGTGTACCGGGCGCCGCTTTTACATCAAGTGAAAAACGCGCTTCATATTCAGCGGAGCGGCGCCGCGCCTCATATTCAGCGGCGCCGCGCCTCATATTCAGCGGCGCCCTTCGCTGAATGTGAGGCGCATTTCATGAACCGAAGGCGCCATCGGTGCATGAGGGTGCCTTCAATCTATGGGGACGCCTTCGGCACCCAAGGGGGCATAGTGCGGTGACTTCCCCTAAATACGCCCCTGCTGGCGCCGGTGTTTCGAATTCGTTCAACGCTGTAGTGGACAATGTCCCTGAAACAAATCACCGACACTAAATTAAGCACAGGTAGGACGTTGTGAAAACGCACAATGAGTTATTGATGTAATTTTCAGTTTTTGTATTACTTGTTATTTTTTGGGAAAATAATTATTATTTGTATGATTGTATAAAGCAAAGTGTTGTATACAACCAGTAAAAAAGCTTACAACACTCCTAATGTTGAAAATAAATAAACCATTTTCGAAAATTGAGTGTCACAGCTATTAAAATGCCGCCTTATTAGACGCACATCTAACTGCTAATTTGGTCACATGTTCATGTGGAATAGCTTGTTTATATATTGGTTAATGTTCTGTGTGTTGGGTATCATTGGGATAATAATTGTGCACCCCTTGTGGGCACTTTTGTCATGGGGTTTACCAACATCTCTGGGGCGTTGGAACGGCCGGTAGAACCACGTGACCGTGATTGACCTCAGGCGGCGCGCCACGGCGGAGGGCAGTAAGCGTTGCGGGGAAGCGCGCCGGAGCGGTGCCTCCAGCCTCGGATTTACCGAGTCGCGGATCAAACGCTGCGAAACCTTTGCCTCGGGTACATCGAGCAGAGTGGTTCCCGCTGGGGTAAGTGGCGCCTCGGGGTGTTCCGAGGCGGGGTGGTCCCCGGTAGTTGCGCCTCGGGTTGTCCGAGCGGGGTTGGTCCCCGGTAAGTTGGCGGCCTCGGGTGTCCGAGCGGGGTGTGTCCCGGGTAATTGCGTCTCGGGTGTCCGAGCGGGGTGCGTCCCGCGTGGTAAGGCGTTGTGAAGTAGTCTGGTCGGTGCTGTATTATTCCCAAATACAAGACAGTGTTTCGTTCTATTAGTTCCTTCGCTGTTTGGGTCCCAGGGGTGCTTCTTAGTAGAGGTCCGGCATATATACGCGCGCCTTTTTTTTCCATTGCAAAACTAAACCAAAATAAACGGGAAAAAATCCGCAGATTTTGATGAGGACCAAAAATCTTGCAAGTAGCTTCCAAGTACCGGTCATTTAGCTGTTCGCTTATCATTTTTTGCATATACATTTAAAAATATTTATGTAAATGGATGAATTTAACAAACATATTTTGGTCTCGTCTATCGATCGTCTTCTACTCATTTTGGTGGAAAATTAATGATTATTCTACCTTTTACCTTTTCCCCGGAGGGATGAAAAGTATATGATCTGTCAGGGGGGGCTTATTCGCTCCCCCCCCCCGCCCTTCAGATCTTCGGCTGTCATAAGAGCTAGAAAACAATACTTGAAACTTGTTTGTGGTTCGGTTCGACAATGAACTCTATTTTGTGAAATCTTTTGGTGACCTTGGGTAATCTAGTTATCTTCAAGGTAATGACGTCATCAAAGTCATATTTGTCAACATGATATTTTCAGGAAACCTTGCCATTAATCTCGAAACTATGGCAGATAGGAGGAATCTGAAAAAAGGCTGTAAAGGATTTCAATTGTCTTTCGCCATTATGGCATCAGAAATGACCTCAGGTCAATGGTTTTTTTGCTTGTAGAGTGTTGTTGTTCAACAAATGTTAAAAACTGTTTTTCAATCAAAAAGTTTGTTCGTTAATAACTTTTTATTTAAAAAACATATAGAACACTTACTTTGATACCATCGTGTTTCTCTCGTCATTGCAGTTCGAATCGTACCAATTTCGTAAAATCGAAAATTTGACCCCGGGTCAAGGTCAAAGTAACACAAGTCGGTCAAACTGCATATAAAAAGATGCGTATTGACAATACAAACGTTGTGAGGCCATTTGCGAGTCTTTATAGTGTTCCTGTCACGAGTTATTGATAAAAAGGTGTTCGTGACCTTGAATGACCTTTCAAAAGGCCACTGACTAAAAATTTCATCCCGTTCATCAAGAAGGGCCTGAAGTGACAAGAATACTGAATTAATTGGATTGATAACAATTGTGTTAGAACCCCTTGTTTTTTTTCACCATTTATTTATATTTGAAGGGTAGCATTTGACCTGACATCAGGCCATCAATATTCAGATATCAACCCTGAAAAATTTCAAAACATATAATTGGCATATTTTTCTTAACATATATTTCCGGTTTTTGAAACCTTATGAAAATAAAAACTTCTAATCATTTTGTAAATTTTTTTTTTTTTTAAATCGGATTTCAAAATTCAATTTGAAAAATTTTGAGATTGTCCATCTGAAATAACAATCAATTATCTGCCCAATTTGTGTTTTTTTTCCTAACACTTTCCCTTCTCAAACACAACCTCTCCCGAGTGCTTAACCATGCATAAGATTTTGTGTCATAAATGGCCGGACACGCCCCCTAAAAACTGTCTTATACCCTCTTCTAATGATTTAATTTGGGGAAAAGTACACCATTCAATGCGCAATGAAATAGTAGGAACAGTCAGCAAGTTTGAAGATTCTGGGTTGAGTTATGACTGAACTGTACGCGAAAAACCTCGAGGGGGGCCGATTCGCCCCCCCGACAGTAATAGGTTTAAGGGTAAGTTTGAGCGAAAGCATACAAGATTGTTAATTTTCAGCATTTATTTGGGCTGCTTTTTAGAAATCCTCCGTAGGTGGCACTATCCCTTTGAGTGCTTAGAATATTCCACCTGCAACCTTTGTCACGGGGCGTTTGGAGGCAACTATTATGGGAATGATGCGTGGATGCCCGAATCATCAAAGAATGACAATATCTTAATTGGCATGGACCGATAAAATGTAACGATCTAGTGATGAACCAAACGTGTTTTCGCCTAACTTGGGGAACTAGTGTGTTTCATGGGCTGGGTGCAACCCATGGTGCCCACTCAATTATTCGATTGGTCTGGGCTGGGTTTAATGCATTTTTTTGACTTTTGCAATGGGGGTACCTGGGTGGGCATGGTATGGCAATTTTTTAGTCATGTCATTTTGCCTTTTTTTTTTACTTGACAGCCAGATGTGTACCAGGGTAAAATATGTTAATAATGATAAAACGGACACTTAAACAATAAATTTTGGCAATTACATGAGACAATAAATAATGGTAAATTACGCTAGCAGTGGTGAAAGATTGAAAATACCAAAATATGTCCGATCCAAAGTCGTGATCAGTAATGACAATGTTTGACCGAAAGGTTCCGGATGAGTCAGAAGCCACAGCAATACACAAGGTGCGTGATATTATTTCTTGTTGATAGCATGCAAGTAATATGTTAGAATAATGGTTTGCAACATTTTGTGAAAATAATTTCCTGCTTAATATGAATGGGCCGGGACCCGGGGCATGGGCCTCAATATTAAAATGGAAATTTGAATGGGTTCTGGTCTGGTCTGGGCTTGGTGTTCATTCAAAGGGCCTTCGGCTGGGCTGGGCTTGGGGCTTAGGCCCCATGAAACACTCTGCTTGGGGACCCTATAATCACTGTAAGAAATGTAATGCAACTTTGTCAAGACTGCTTGTTGAATGTTCATAAGAAGTTTGGTACATATTCGGAAAAGATAGAGTGCATACAACATATGATATGCTTTCATGGTAAATAACAATGCGTCGGGCATGAGACTAACTTTCGCGTCGGTCAGTGAATTCGTTACCAAGTAGGTACTTATGACTTATGAGTACCGACCGTTATAAGCATGGAACGCTTATCAACTTTAACTTGAAACAGGCACGTAGCCAGAATTTCGTCCAGGGGGGGTCGGCGCTCAGAATCCTCTTCCGAGCTCGAAGGGCCCCTTCAAGCGTTGAAAGAGCAAAAAAATCGGATTGAAAAGGCCACGTTACAAGAATGGAGAAGCAGCTGTGAATTGTATGCATGGGCTCATACCAACTTTGGAACCAGTGACACCTTTGGAATTAGCTATACAATCTTCGGAATATTTTCTAGTCTTAAGGACGTGCCCTCTTTCGGATGATATCGGTAAAAACCATGCTTAACACAGAATTATTAGGCATAATATTATTTGTAATCTTACTCTTATGCTCACCAAAGCAGCACAAATACAAAAACTATAATTTATTCATTTTTCATAATTAATATAAAACGGTTTAAGATTTCACACCCTCTAGATAATATGGCAGCGAGCGAGCGCCTAAATTTAGCGCAGTTAAGATCATTTCGTATTGTACAACAATGCAGGTGGTTACTTAAAACACGTAAAACAATCCAAACCAAAAACCTCGATGGAAACTTCTAATGCTGGGAAAATCCAAATCCTTCGTGAGTAAAAAGAATATATATATGCAACGTAACTTTTCTTTCCTTCATCGTAACTTAACTTTCCATCATGCCTATTATTGAATTAATCAGGCATAAAAGACATGAAATATTTTCTGACATTACAAATTTGTGTAGAATGCTTAATCAAAAATTTCAATTAATTTCCAATTAGTTGCACAGGCTGAATTAATGTTATTTTGGTACGTAGTGGTGGCGACTCGTCAACCTCATTGGCTGGAAGAAAACTGAACTTTGAACGGCGATATTGGGCGACTTGGGCGCGAATTAAAAATAAAACAGACTTCATGGTGCTTATCAAATTCGGCTGTTCTTTAACATATCAAATTTTAATTTGAGTGGACAGTGTTCCCTTTAAAGGGACACTGCCACTCTTCCAATAAAGTTGCTCAAATGTACGCCGTTTGTGGTGCGAAAATTTGAGTTTTATGCCCTGGATATGCATTCTCCTCATTGCGTCGTATTGCGTATGGTGCGGACCTCTAAACATGCTATTGGCGTAAGCATTTGGAGGGGGCAAAAATACATGTTTTCCCCCACCTTTTTCGATGGGGGGACAACCTTTCCCCAGCCCCCTCGCTTTCGTCGATGGCCTTATGAAATCCTACAAGTTAAAAAACGATCGGCCTAAAACTGTGGCTGTGGTATGACCACGAACGTTTTGTTGGTGGGGTCATCACGTGACCTGGTCTGGTGACCTGGCATAAAATAACTGGAAGTCAATAATTTTACATACATAGAGTGGGTAGCATATTTTAAACAGGTCTGCAAAAACGGCAGCGGCAGCGCACCTCACCAACGGCAGCGCACAGGTCGCCATTTTACCTCTCTCCTTGAAAAACCTGAGGGGCGTGGGCGGATTTCGTCCCCCCGTCAAGGTTGCGTGTTAGCACATGCTACCATACGAAGTTTTTTTTACAAAGAGCTAAAAAGATCGTCAATGCACCAAATTTCAGGATTAAACATCAAATGTACTTGGCAGGAGAGTCCTTTCAACCAAACGTAGTATGACGTAAATGATTTTTCGACACGGCCCTCAAAAGTGCTATCTTCAATTAAAAAAAAATCATTATCCGCGTCGTGGCCGGTCCTTCCCGGCGCCCACCGTGGCGGAGGGGGGGGGTTGCGCTTTCGACGCCCTCTCGAACTCGGCTCCTATGGACCTAGACATAAACCAAAAGCATCGTTCGAGAGGTCGTCAAAAAGCTTCTAGGGAACTAATTTTTCCCCCCATCGGAATACCCCAAAAATTTCAATGGAAAGTTCAAAATTTACAGCGGTCCCCCAAACCCCCCCCCACAGGAGTTTCCAATCCACAGGGTTATTTCCCCATAATTTCCCCAGATTTTTAAAGGGAACCTTTTCGGTTTTCCCCAGGGATTACAACTCCAAAAAAATTTTACCAGGATCTATGATAGCTAGTTAACAAACGAAAAATACTTTTGTGACATTTGCAATCGCTAAGATGTCCACAAAATTAAGCTCAGGTCAATTATAGTTTAGGCTCAAGACATCATGGCAGACACTTTTTTTTGTCAAAACTGTTTTCACAAATTATTGTTTATTTAATTAAGATGCAGCCGATGTTTTGTCACCATCGTGTCTGTATCGTCAAAGCGCTTTGAATCATGTATATGATGACCAGCGCCAGAGCTGGTATCGCACCTGCTATCACGTTTGCAGCACTTTCGTCGCACCGATAGTCACTCTCC
>VOPJ01010624.1:0-55050 GCA_014673585.1 Semibalanus balanoides
GCTGGGTTTTGAGAAATGATTCGTCACTATTTTACGTAGGTACTATAAGACAACAAAATAATTATGAAGATACTATTTTAATGTTTTTCTCACTCTGATAAAACATAATATGTATTAATATTTTCATAATTTTTCGTCATTTTTAGCATTCTGAAGAGAAGCCTCACGCAAGCGACCTCGGATTTTCCCGCTCTAATTTGTGTGTCGCGCGGCAACAAACCCCGATTATTACCTACACAACAACTTATGCAGGTAGAAATACAGTGATACGAACACCATAGCAAAAACCCAAGACAACAATAACGAAACAAATAGTTAAAGGCAGTATTTTCAGAGTTCTGCTTTGTAAGAGCCATGAAGAGCAATGCTGAAAATCAAACAGCGATTATTGATCTTTCTAATACAGAAACGATTAGCCAGCAAAGAACGAACAAAACGTAACATCATTTGCATCTTAATTGTGTTTTTGTTGGTTGTTTATATGTACTTTTACTGTTGCACATCACTTTTACTCCCACTCTTATCCTTCCCTTCTTTATGCAGCTCGCTGTGCATGGCACCCAAATGGCTGCCGCGCCGCACTGCACCATCGTGATCCTTATATCCACTCCCTACCAGACCACTCTACGCGATCACCTCATGTAACATCACGACGGGCACGTTAAAGCCACTACTTAGTTACCTGTGAGCCACATCGTGTACACTGTACAGTGGTCGAGAGAGTAGATGTGCCGGCTTGTCTAGATAAACTAAATAGGTAAATACAAGAGATCACCTCCTTCTGGTCCGATAGGTTCACCACGCACTGGCTGAGACTGCTGGCCAGCGGCTATGTCGTGGAGCAGCCAGATTATAGGGTTGCCGGGCTGCCGGTCACGATTCACGGAACGTCACGAGCTGACACTCCCTGGTTTTATAACCGTGTTATCTACCTGACGCTTCTGAGGCAGGTGTCCCGTGAGGCTGGTTTTGTGTGAAAGCCTTCAGCAGTCAGCTCATGTCTGTGTTGAATGGCTTATATCTGCAACGGGAAGCTTAGGTACAGCCTACTTAGAAAGCGGAATGCGTTTAGCTCATTGATGTGTTGTGTGAAAATGCTGGTCCATCTAGACAATTTTTATGTAGTTTAACACACCAACGATGTTGCAACCATGATTATATTCACATACTTAAATCGTATCTTTTTACATACAAGCAAGTGAATAACGTAGCGTCAAAAGCAGGGGCGTCGCCATGGATTTGTGAGTGTGTGTGTGTGTGTGGGGGGGGGGGGGTACTAAGTGCCGAATGGACCATTTGTACCAGTACGGTTCACGACAATATAAAGAAAAATATGTTTTTCCTTAAACCCATTTTTTACTTAGGAATGCCATTTTTTAGTTGTATTTACCAGCTTTATTATTTTGTATTTAAAATCATAACAGGTGAAATGTGAAAAATTACTTCTTCAAAATTGTGATAATAGATTATTTAAGCGACTCGTTATTCGATAGGCCGTTTTAGATACATATCCTAGTTATATTTTAGAGAGATATTACATGCTAATTATAAGTAGTGACAGCCACCTGTCTGACTTTCTGTTCGGATGTCATCCAATCGCTCAATATCTCCGCGCACCTAGCAGACAAAACCGCTAAATTTGGCATGTTAGTGGGGATGTACACTATCGTATGTTAATGTTGCGTCGATTAATGATCGCAATAGACAGCAATTCAATTGATTATTAATATGCCGTGAATATCAAAACTTATATGCGCCATCCGGATGCCTCATGCCACTTGACTGGCTTTTCGCCTTTAGGAGACACTAGCTCAGTGGTAATGGGGTCAGGGTCAGTGGTTTGATAAATATTTAGAAGGTCGGTGGTGCCATACACGGCAACGTCACTGGCACGTCTTCTATCTTCTTCATAAGCTGAGCGCATCTCACTGTTCTGCGTACTGGCCGACCCCGGGTGCCCGTATCTGTACCAGGAGGACAGATCGTCCAGGAACCGGTGACTGCGTACTGGCCGACCCCGGGTGCCCGTATCTGTACCAGGAGGACAGATCGNGGCTCTTACAATGCGAAATTTCCGGTTTGTTTTCTTTGTATAATCAAATTCATAAGCACATACTACCGGGTACTACCGGGTACTGCCGGGCCGGTAGTATCCGGTAGTACCCGGTAATATGTGTTTATGAATTTGATTATACAAAGAAAACAAACGGGAAATTTCGCATTGTAAGAGCAGATCATTGTACATGAATTCATAAAGTTTGAATTGATACCAAAAATATACGGGAAAGGCCGTGATCCTTGACACAATTACCCGAAACGCACGAAATATTACCGGGTACTACCGGGTACTACCGGGTACAAATAAATCATTCGTGAAAACGGCTATTGACTGCAATTGAATAAACATAGGATTATTGGCATTGCAAAGTTTTGAATACCAATACAAAACAATAATTTTTAAATAGCAAACAATGACAATATGGGACAGCAAACGGTGGTGTAAGGACAATGTCTAAAAATATTAAGAGGTATATTGCTGATGACAATTTTGCGGGATCATGAACATTCTGGTTCTTCAAAAAATTATCATTTGGAATTTCAGTGTAACCTGTATCTTTTAATAGCAAACTCTGGAATCTTGTGGAACCTATAGATCCTTTTCAGGGGTTTCGACATGTGTATTTCTGGTCAGGTCAATGCATGCATGTTTCATTCGGACTTCTACGCAGCAGCACTGCATGTGGCGAAAGTAAGCCAGCCTGGCATAAGCCACACCACGCGTTTTTCGTGTCGCATTTTTGACCTACAGTGTCATGGTTTTCCTTAAACGTCAGAGTCAGCACTCTGAATTGTGATTGTTCACCAGCTATAATCATTGCAGGAACTGAGCTGAAAGGGGAAACTGAGCAAGCTCTGATCCCGTATGCAGCTCCCGTAAGGTTAAAGTGACAGTGCCACCTCGCGGGCCAATAGGGTCGCGGGCCTACATAGTTTTTGGTGTGCATTGCTAGGTTAAGTGTGTCCGATAGTCACATGCAGAGACTCGCTCCGCGCTTCGCGCTCGCTCGTAAAAATACATGTACACTATTGTACACCTTCAATAATTGACAATTATTCGTAAAATTGGAGTCGCCTCTTTACTATGTTAAATCACCTTTTGCGGACTATAGTTTTGTTTTGAATACTGCGAACTCAACATCACCATTCTGTGAGTGAACTTAACAATTAAAATGCGTTTGCAGTTCGGTACTTATATCGTCAATTCGCCGTTTAAGGCGTCTTACTGGTCAATTAAAAGCGAGCAAGAATGCGCTTTAGCTCGAGTCCTCATTGGGCCGTAAAAGTTAAGTGATGTTACCTTATAACACTGATATATTTTTTATATATCGTGTCTCGGCGAGTTCGTACGCTTTGGCAGTGAGCGCGCTACTTGGACACGCAACAGTTGCGTCAATTTGACAGCCCACACAGGATGATAACAGGCACCTTGAATTTAGTGCTGAGCACAGCTGGGAGACCAACGTTTTGGAGTCAGAAATAAATAATAAAAATGTCTTGCCGATACATTGTTTTAGGGCAAGTTTGAGCAAGAGCAAACATGATTGTCAATTCCCTCCATTCAATTAAGCTGTTTTTTACAATTTCTTCGGGGAGGTGGCACTAGCGCATATTTCTTGTTTATGTCAGGATGCACAGTTAAACCTGTCTTTGAATATTTTACTCCCTCTCCCACGCTGTTCACTGCACCGTCCTGGCGCAATTGTCAATTACCATTACAGATTGGCTTCCCTGAAAACATTTGCATGAGTTGTGAAATGTTGCACAGTGTCTCCTTGCAATGCCGTTGACTGCATCATCAGAACTGCTTGTGGCGGAAATATTAGTATGAACTTAAATAATCAGAAGCCGCATAGCGAATAGACTCTCCATAAAACACGATCAATATCAAATCGATTTGTTAGAAATTAGCAACCCGTCTAAGCAAACGACTGGAGATTACGATATATCTCTACATTCCTATAGAAATGCGAGATTTTGCTCCAAACTTTCAATTTCAACGTCCATCCCGCCACGCGCATCACTGCCACCACCACCGCCTCCGCAGCCGATGGCGGCCGGCCCGTGACGTCAGCAGCACCGTGTGACGTCACGGCCCGTTCTCCGAGTCAGCTGACCTCGGCGGCGGCGGCGGCGGCGGTGGCGGTGGCGGCGGCCACAAAGACGTGCGAGCCAGCGACGGCGGCGGAGCGGCGGGCGAGCGGCGCGTGCGCGGCCAGTGGGGGTGTAAGGCGGTGCTCTGTGCGCGTGTCTGCTGTGTGTGGGCTGAGCGGTGCGGCGCAGAATGGCTGCTGCAGATTGCTGACACGCTGAGAGTGCCTCAGTAGCCGTATGAGATGGTGCTGCGCCGGACCGCGCCGCCACTGCTGTCGCTGCTGCCGCTGCTGCTGCTGCTGCTATGTGCGGCCACTAGCGTCACGCGAGGTAAGACGCGGAGCGGCTGAGCGCCGCGGCGGCGGCTGCCCGGCCAACCTGCCTTCTCCGGCCCGCTCCCGGGGTGATGGCCCGAACAGATGGTGTAGAGAGCTGCCGCACCGACTGAGTTCCGTGTTCAGCTCTGATGGTGCCGGCTCCACTAACGATCGCTCACGGTAGTCATTCGGAACTCCCCCGGATGCTGCTGTTGACGTTTATGTATGATTTATTAATGGGGAAACGAATTGTTTTGATGCTGAGTTTAGACATCATTTGTATTTAAGTATTATGCTTACACCTGTCAATGTGGTTGTCTTGTTAATCGCATTACATTAAGACTATCGCTTACATGCGACATCATTTACATAAGACAAAGCAGCCTGCTGACACCTCGCGAGATCGATGCAGGACGTTGGTCGTGGTCCCAGCTCACCATATCGCGCTATCGTCCAAACTATCAGCAGTCTCTCCTGTATTGCGATGGCCTGACCCTGACATCCCCTGGCGTCCACATCCCTGCTGCGCCACATTCGCGGTCGAGATCAGGTCAAGGGCCGGCTCCGCCCCTGCCCTAGTGGCCCCTCCCATCTCCGATACCTCCCCGTCGTGTCGGTCCCATCTGCCCCCTCCGCCACCAGCGGCCGGCTTATCTATACCGCGAGCCAGCGCCGGCCGGGCCGCGGCCGGCTGGGATGCTCTGCTGTTCTGACGTTAACGTCACCACGGCAGCCGGGCGGCAGCAACAGTCACGGAAACGTGCGGGGATCGGCCGCCACCGCCGCCAGTCCCGGATGGACCGGTTGGACGCTCTGAGAACAGGCCCAGCGCTGACTCAGCCACCAGCCGTGACTGACCAATGCTGCTGACCGTCAGCCATGGCGGCAGCGGTCATTGGTCAGTGGTCAGCAGGTGGCTACTGACTACTGAGTAGTGAAAACCAGCGGCAGGGTGTGTACCAGAAATCTGACCTGGAAATAGGCGACTTAAATACAAGAAAATAATGTTTACGGAAAAACCCGTGATGCATTAATTCTTGTCCAACTACAAGATAAGAAGCCAACTTTCACCACCACTACACGTAAAAAGTATTATACATAGACCTTGTCGCCTACTCCGAATGTACACAAGACTCTGACTCGAGTCCGGCAGTCACCAGCTCAGTCGTAATCTGTGACTATACCAGTCGGTACTGGGCAGTGGAGGTCACCAGTGGAGGTCACCGGAGCTGTCACTGCCGGCTGGGACAGCCACCGAGACGGCGGAGGTCACATGGGCGGAGGCAAGAAAAGTCCATCGCCAATACTGCCTCCCAATCCGTCTGTGTCACCGACTCATCAGTCATCACTGATAGCTGTCATGACCTGTCATATATATCACTGAACAGTCGCCAGTGCTCACAATTCTTCTTAATTCTCTTTCTTCTATTCTTCTTAATTAAAAAACAGACAAAAATGCCTGCTGACCGTCATCAAATATCGCCCGGTGACAAACGCATCACCAGTGTCTCAAGAGCTACACCAATACCAACAACGCGTCACCAGTACAACGATCGCGTCACCGGTGCCGCTGACCCTGGTACTGCCGGCGTCACCAAGTCACCGACCCGTCACTAATGCCTTAATCTGTCACAACTCTTATTAGTGGCCACACAATGGTCCGGTTAGGAGATGCTCCGCAGTATAGCCTTTGTGTCCGGTTTTGTCGCCATAAAACAGTGACCCAGCCCGTCGCGACCTGGGACGACTTTGAGAGGGCGGGACTGGAATGACGCGTCTGTCCACCTCTTCACTCCACAGAGGCGTACCGAGGTCCGAGGTCATGACCTCTTCACTCCACAGTTGCGTACCGAGGGTATGACCTCTTCACTCCACAGTGGCGTACCGAGGTCATGACCTCTTCACTCCACAGTTGCGTACCGAGGGTATGACCTCTTCACTCCACCGTGGCGTACCGGGGTCATGACCTCTTCACTCCACAGTGGCGTACCGGGGTCATGACCTCTTCACTCCACAGAGGCGTACCGAGATCATGACCTCTTAACTCCACAGTGACGTACCGAGGTCATGACCTATTCACTCCACAGTGGCGTACCGAGGGCATGACCTCTCCACTCCACAGCAGCGTACTGGGGTCACGCCACCGGTTTTGTCAAACCGTCGTCGTCAGTTGACGTCGAGTACCCCACCCCACTGCTGTACACGTACAGGCAGCGGGTGACATATCAGCGTTTGTCCCGTCATGTCCCGCCCGCCTGAGGAGCCGTCACTGTATAACCGGACAGATCCAGCCTAATGCTACGGTGCTGACTATGCTGAGTAACACAGCCGTCCCCAGACCGTACAATTTTCCGCTAAAACACGTATAATGTACGAGTTTCCTCATGGTGATCGCACTTGGCTCTATATCCTGTTATTAGCCCCTGCAGCATGGGATCATCCATCGCGATGGCCGGCACCGTTATAAGTATGGGGACAGTTAGTTTCCAGAGATGGGACAAATGAACAGAGGGAGCTGAGGTAGTTGGACAAACCAGGGGGTCCAAGACGATATGACAGTGCACTATTGCAAAAGTATTGTTATTTAGTGGAAGCCATGAAACGTAACTTTAATAGGTGGTCTGGGTTCATGTGGTCTTTCTGTCACTGCGTTAATGCGCCGGCAATTAGCAATAAATTTGTGCAACTTAAGAGCTCGCACAGGACACATCAAGGGCTAACGCCGGTCTTTTTAGCGTATCGCATGGCTCTTGTCTACACCATGCAAAGCGATCGACGGGAAAATATTCCTCAACGTCACACTACGCGTGTTCCAGACACCAACCAGATTGATTGATGCGGTCATACAGATTGATTGATGCAGTCATACAAGCTGAGGTCATACAGCACGCCAGCTCATGTGAGGGGACTCTCAGGTAATACCCAGTACCAAGTCGGACCCCATCAGGCCTTCAACAACAGCGCAGTCTATGTAGTCTACTCGTCATCGGTTCACCCTTTCCGCCGATAGAACCCACACCTGTCCCGTCAGCTCTGCACGATAGCCGGGATCGTCTCCCTCGCTGCACCGTGACACAAACATCCTGTCTACCTCTGTGCTGTTCTCTCTCGTCCAAACCGACAGTTCAGCTGACGTTTCGATACGAGTACGTGCTATTGTTGACACCCCTCCTCCCGCAGGCGCCATCTTGAACGACTTTATTCGCCACTACGAGCCTGTCGAGTACGACGCGTCGGAGTTGCACGCGCAGCACCGGCGCGTGCGGCGCAGCACGGAGTACAGTCCGGACGTGCGGCTACGGTTCCACGCCAGCAACAGGTCAGAGACCCTGCAGCCGGCAACGGCCGCTACCGCCCGCCGCCCGCCCGCCCGCCCGCACCTGGAAATAATTAGGAAAACTTGGTGTTTTGTGGGTAAAACATTTGCATGCACTAAAGACGACACGCGAAATGTAGGTAAAATGTTCATAGAAAAGTTTCGATTACCGTGGGTTAAATGGCTTGCAATTAATGAATACTGTTTCTACGTAACATGAGTTAAAAAGCGTCGTCAATCGTACTATGAGTTTTCGTCGATTTTTTTACCTCTCTCACGGCGGCCGCTGCCGCACGTCGCCGGCCTGCGGGTCCGGATGTATGTACTACATTCTCAGATGACTGTGTGGTGCTATAGTGTGGATCTATGTCCGACGCTATTTGTATTTGTGCCGTACTTGCTGCATTGTGTCTGGCTTTAGAGATAGCTATGTCTGGTGATTACAGCAATGGAATAAGTTAGTCCTCTAGCTTTAACGCAACCATTTTCGTGGTACGACAGAATAGTCGTAGAAAACGTCGACATAATTTTCAGTTCAAAACCTTGAAGTTTTTAGTTTGTCTTATGCTATCATTACCACTAACAACTTTGTATTTAGTTAACGATCTTCTTGCCTACACTTTGCCAGTTGTTTTTGAAGACAGACGTCCGCTGTAGTACACAGAGTTTCTCAGGTATGTAGATAGGTGTACCACACGTGTCAGCACCATTCCACCAACGTTCTATATTAGCCACGCGTCACTTCTGTGGCATCAACCAGGCCTGCAGAGACAGGTCGGGGAGCCCTGCGGTATGCTGGGGACGGGTCGGCCACCCCTGCAGTCCGGCGCCAGTGTCGGTCCGCCCCCGACCCTCCGTATAGGAGCACATGCGCCACCCCGGCGGACACGTTAAACGACCCTGCAGCCGACGGCCTCCTCCGACCACAGAAGGCGTGGGAGGGCACAACAAAACCGGCACGAGGTGACTCACTAAAAACTCAGCCGATGTCTCTCTCATATTCCGTCAAGGGCGTCGATCGAACAACGAGCATACCAGACAGTGGATCGTGATAAATAATTTGTTCTTTGTTCTGGTGCTGGAATTCCTCACGGCGCATGGCCGCCCGTCGTTGACCCGGCAAACAATCGGAGATCGCTGCACTCTGCAGACTCACCGCACCTGTCGATACAATGAAGTGAAACTCTGCTGACTGCTGCCCAGAACTCATTTGCATGCGTGATTAACGAGCGTTGCCTGCAGATGCCTGTGGTGTATGCGCGCTCCACTACACGTGTTGGCTGTGTGTTCTGTAGGGCGCTGTCCTCATTTCCAGGCCTATAAAGGCAGACCACACAGCATACCGCACACGGTGCCCATGTTGTTATTCCGGCGGTACGCCCGCCTTTTAGATCGTGTGGCCTGTTCCGCACACCGTCCAGCTCTGCCTTCGGCACTCCGCAGCCAGGCCAGTATCGTCCTCATACCTCACAGAGACCAGATGATGTACCTTCTCTCGTTACCGCTTCAAAATGTACCTCCATTCGGTACCGCTCCCCTAGTTGACGTCTCGCATACCAGCAGAGCTATTGAATAGTGTCGGTTGACTGGCCCGTATCACCTATAATTCCTGCTACCTGCAGCCGGTACCAGTTTGATTGCCTCAGACTGGGGGCAGGTGATGCACGCGCCGTCTGCCGAGCCACAGCGGGCCGGCCGAGTCACTGACTCTGCTGACTCTGCTGACTCTGCTGACTCTGCTGACTCTGCTGACTCTGCTGACTCTGCTGACTCTGCCGACTCTGCCGACTCTGGTGACTCTGCTGACTCGGCTGACTCGGCTGACTCGGCTGACTCTGCTGACTCTGCTGACTCTGCTGACTCTGCCGACTCTGCTGACTCTGCTGACTCTGCTGACTCTGCTGGTGTGAACCTGGAGGGTCGGCGGACGTTCCTCCGTGTAACATCGCCCACCGCCGCGCTGCCGACCTCCGCCGTCCGCCGGGACCACGACCGCGCGGGTCAGCCCACGCGGCGTCTGATCACCGCCGCACGCGTGTGGCGACCATTGTGCAACGCGCACTGCGTGGGGCAGGCCAGGTCAATGCCACTGCCGGCGGCGTTGACACTGAGACTAGTGTGGCGCCACGAGGGCCTGCCTTCCCCCGAACCGCAGCCGCGCTGTGCCCTCCCCAAAACCGCCGCCCTCTGTGGTACTGGTGGCGGCCGCCGGCGACAAAAAGGTGCACCGCTGGGGGCGCTGGCGCGGTGCCTCACGTGCAATGGTATCCAGACGTGGGAGCCTGTCGAGGCTGGAGATGGAACCGATGTGGAGCAGGAGCTGGGGCCGGAAGAGAGACTGGAACAGGGACAGGGTTGGAGCCAGAGCCGTAACCGGAGTACAAATATGGTGAACGACCGGGCCACGCAGACGCTGAAAACAATCCACCCGGTCAGTATTCAGCCATCAGCCACACGGCTAAATACGGAAGATCTGGTGATCCATCACTGCCGTCTTCCTGCTGATAACGATGGGAGCTGGGTGAGTCTTAGCGGTGACGAGGACCCTCCATCAGCTTTAACCATTGTGGCTGGACCTCGGCGGACCACTGCGCTGGACCATCTGTTCGGTCGGCTGTGGCCGGTATGGTCCGCCGCCGGTCACAGACCGTCCCCTGCCCACTCCCAGAGCCAGCTGAGGGTGGTGTGGTGCTGGTGGGAACAAAGAGCGGCCGATGGCCGCCGCAGCCCATCCTTTGTGGCTGGTTGGACGCGTTTTTACCAGCGCCCGCGATAGCCGTGGCACTTGACGCGAGCCGTGCGCCCAGTGAGGCGACAGTTGGCTGGACGGATCGCTTAGTAGGCGGAAGGTCGGGCGGCTAACGAGCGCGTGCATACATGAATAGCTGAACAAGAGGCACTCCCCGCGCCGACGGCTGTCGCCACCGGCCAGAATTCCGCCTCAGCTGAGCGTTCACTGGCCGCGCGGGCAGACGTGTCGACTCGGATTTGTTCGGCCATCAGCAGTGAATGCGCCAGTCGTGGTCGACTGGGCCCACACATCCGGCAGCCAGGTGGCGGCCGGCCCGGAGCCACGGTCCGGGTCCGGGCGGCCCGGAACCGCCGGCCGTCCGCCTCTCCCACGGCGGCCTGACCCCGCGCGCCTGTCGCTAACCTCTGTACCGGCGGGTCACTGCCGCCGCCACCGCCGCCGACCGACCGTTTGAACAGCTGAGCGTCGGCACCGCTACCGACTGCCGCCGGTCGGAGCGGTGCCGGCGATTCTGTCGGAGCGGTGCCGGCGGTGCCGGCGGCTCAGCAGCGGTGGTGAGGACGATGACGCCGCGAGTTCGGGCGGCAGGTGGCTGGCTGGGGTTTGCGGCGCTCATTGATTTTACATGCCGTTTGCCGAGAGGGAGGGAGCCGTCCGATCGATTCTGCGGCGCGGCGCACCGCCGCGATCGATTCAACAAAGACAGAGCTCAGCGCCCATTATCTCCATTGGGCTGCACCCCAGCGTTACCCCAGCGCTGGATCGTAATGTGCGCGATCAGGCATTAGGCTAACGGCGCTGATTTGCCGCTATGTGAGGCAGCCGGGCTGCGTGAGGGGCTGATTTGTCGCCTACTCTATGCCTAGGGGTCTGCCGGGGGCTTGTTTGTCATCACGTGCAGTAGTTGGGGCGAGTGCGGTCTATAATGTGTTGTGGCGTGCGGCGGCTGGGTCGGCCGCGTTAGTGGACGAGGGAAATCAATACCGTAACACGGCGGAAGTGCCCGACAGATGGGACAGCTGATTACCGGTAATAGGTACCGTAAATAGTTAAAGTAGGTCTAACTTGGTATATATGTCCGGAAGTAGCAGGGCGCAGGATTTTGCGATGTCAGCATTGATTAATCTGAGACGTCACCCGGAAATGTGCTCGGAGACTTTTGCTTGGCGGCGATCAAGACGATTGACAACCAAAACACGCCCTGGATGTGAATGATTGACTTGCTCATTAAAACCCTTGATAACAAGTGCTGGATCTGTCGGTGAGTCGGATGTCAATCGGTTGTCATCTGCCCTGGACAGGATTTCAAAGCACGTGATTCTAAATTCGCGCAACTTGTCTAATTTGCACATACCTAGGGTAATGCTATAAAGTCAAGCGCAAAAACGGAAGTCGCCAATCAAATAAGTAAAACTTACCTATCATATTTACGCGCGCACCTTTGTAAACCAACAAGGTTACAATGCACAAAATTGACCACAATCGTTAACCCGGCTTAAAAGATCAACTGGTTTTGTCTTTGTGTACACTCGACATACATCCACTTGTGAGTCATACTCCTGGTTTGTTTCCTGTATGTTATCCCCTGAACAGTTGTCTGGCATCACTAGAGATGAATCCGGCGATCTATGACCTCGCCGGAATGTCATTACCGTCCGACCAGCGCGTAAGTCGGGGTCTGGCCAGGGATGTCGTCACGAGCCGAGAGTGTGGGGGGGGGGGCGTAGGCATTCTGAAGTTGACTCTCTCCATGCAACGCCCATAGGCGTAATATTAAAATCCAAAAATGTTCGGGGACGCGGCCCTGTTTGCCTTGGTTAGTTGGGGGACGCATCTCCCTGCCCGTCCTCCCCCGCTTGTGACGCCTATGGGTCTGGCCGATTAAATACTGCCCCGGATGGTGTGACGACTGACCCAGTACGAACAGTAGACAGCTGGACATGAATCGGACGGCGTCGTAGACCTGGTTTTCTGGTGCTGAGCGATTTACGGCTGAACCGTTACTTTACCTGTTGGCGGCACCAGCGGAGGACCAATAATTTAAGCCACGGACTACTTTACAGAATTGGACACCGTTACCGACTAGATGACCCTTTTCGGTCCCATTATTAGTGGACCTCGTTCCATTTTGGCTCCCCAATCATAGAAGGATACATGTCCGCTGTATTGAGTCTCATCATCCACTGACAGACCCTATTTTGCCTTGTATAGCCAGCTTGTGGCGATTCCAGTAAACCTTGGCTTCTTAACGCTGTCACCACGTTCTTAGCCTGCTGGTCCGTAAGGGGAGTGGCTGAGATAACGGTCATTTATCAGACACGTTTTTACGCGACATGTTTTCGCTGCATGCGGGCTGGATTATCTGGATTTGAAATGTTCCCCGCTGTTACCAACTCTGCTTCCTTAATCCTTTGTGTTTTATCTTAACTTATTCGTATCCACTATTCATAAAACCAGGCAAAAGCTGCCCAATGCATGCCAATTTCAGCGTCGTTGATCGCCGAATATTCTTTGAGCCCTGTTTCTCTATTGTCCCAGCAACAGTGATCCGCTCCTGCCCGGCCTCCGGAAACAGTGATCCGTTCCTCCCTGGCCTCCGCGCGGCAGCTGGCCATCCCTGAGCAGTAGTCCGGCGCGGCGGCTGGCCATCCCTGGGCAGTAGTCCGGCGCGGCGGCTGGCCGGCCGCGGTGGCTCGGACCTTCCCGCTGCCGCCGCCGCCGCCGCCGCCGCCGCGCTGTCCGGCCCAGTACCAGCCGCTGCACCTCTGCGCTCAGGGCCAACCGGTACCCGGCCCTCCGCCCCTGCCTTCCGCGCGCGGCCGCCGCGATTTCGCGAGCGCGCCGCGGCACCACGGACGCGCGCCAGTGGGGGATATATTGGCGTTACGACACACCAATCAGTCCTGTGGCACGAGCCACGCCAATATACTATGCCCTGCTGACGGGGGTCGCGCCACTGCACCAGTGTCGCGGTCGCGGCTGACCGGCCCTGCTATCGGTGATCACTGCCGCTGATTTTTGGACGGACCGGCGCGCCAGTTTCCTTGCTGGGCGCCGTCGCCGCTCTCTGGCTGAGATCCGGGGTCCCGTTACGGCTGACGAGAGGCGGACCAGAGCCCGACACCCACGCGCCCCTCGCTCCGCCGGAGCCCGGCTCGACCTGGGTGGAGAACGCGGTGTGAACGGCTGGGAGAGGTGTACACAGTCGGGGTAAGTCTGCCGGAGCTGCTGGCCATTACGTCTGTGGTCATTACGCTGACCGTCGGGCGGCGTCCCAAATAGCCAGCCAACGGTCAAGGTGACGGGCGGTAAGAAACCCACGGGTCTCACGATGACTCGCCAGTGAGGCGGCGGGAAGCCGAAAGTCGGCGCGGCCGAAGGCGTCGCCCGGCCGCCTTAGCGTAACGACCGCCTTGTTGACATACTTGCATTCAGCGGCGGTCGGTCGGGGCGCCGGAAAGTCGGCGGCCACCCCGGCCGGTCACGGAGGCCTCCGGGCGGGCCTCCGCCGGCCCCGATTCGGCACCAGTTTCACAACCCGCACGATCGCGCCTGTGACGTCTGTCGCGCTGGTAGCGTAAGACCCCTCTATCAGACCGCGATGGCCCGCTGACCTGGCCGTGCGGGGCCCTCCCAGGTCAGACGGGTCACCAACAGCCGCCCGTGCCTGGCAGTGGTGCCTTCAGGACGAGCCCCAGTCCGTCGTTAGCTGGGCGCTGGCCTCTGACTCACCGCACAGGTCCGCCCACGCCCCTCGTCAGCCGGTTGCGGCCGCTGAGCCGCGGCGGCGTGGAGGCGGCGCGGCGCAGAGCGGTACAGTGCGCGGGTAAGCGTCAGCGCGTGTCCCATCTCGCAACGCGACACTGATCCTCGCGCGGCACTCCGGGGGTGACGCCGCTGAAAGCTCACCCCGCGCGCGTGGCTGCCCGCTTTGTTGCATCACAAGTTCGGGGTCGAGTTTTGTCGGATGCGGCCGCTTGCGAAACTGGCAGACGCAGCCGTGGCAGGTGCTGTCGCCCCATACATGTACTGGATCGGTGGCCGAGCGCCAAGATTAAACAAAGTGTTGACAGTGGTGCCAGGTCCTCAGTGCGTCATGATGCGCAGGAACATGTTTCGGCGCGCCACAACGGTTCCAGTGGTGACGTTCCCGACATGAGGTGCCCTTGACGGCGCGGCCAGCCGGTCGGCCTTCCTAAAACGGTACTCCATCGGTCGGAGAGTCCACCGCACTGCCTGGGAGCACATCTGCCGGCTCAGTTTGATGGCCTTCACACTCGAACGATGCCCTCAGCGTGACGAAAAGCCGGCCAGCAGCCAAACTCAGCTGACTGACCGGTTTGATGATCCCCGCGTCCGTTTCATGAGATGTTAACGCCTTCAGCTGGCAGTGCAGCAAGGACAGGTTCTTTGTCCCCACATGTATGGGACTGAGGCCTTTCTCTTTGTAATGCACAAAGAACACACGCCAGGACAGTCTCATATTTAGACACTCCGTAGACAACAATCTCAGTCGTCTCGATGGCACCACTACCGATTCCAAGGCCTTCTCTAAGGAATTTCCACCATCAGAGCTAGGCTTCGAGTTTGTGTGGACAAAAAATTTGCTTCGTCTCGTCAGTGACAAGTTGCTGTTCGGGTGGAGGTGGAGGAGGAGGGGGTGACAGGTCATCAGTCAGCGTGAAGAGTTGTTTAAAGGGGTGGCATCGGGTTCATGTCGTGTTAGACTCTTTCCTCGACTTAGTTGGAGACAGCTCAACGCGTTTTCTTACCGTCGACTGTTTTTTTCGTCCACTGGGGAAGGGGAATTTCAAGGCACTGCGGAGAGCAAATCACTCCAGTTAACATGTTAAAATAGGCCCTGACCGATCCTGACCGATCCTGACCGTTCCGACAGTCCCGCTCGGCAGTTGCTGACGATTGGTCAGGGCGTCAGCCAGCGAACAACTCGTGTAGGCCAGGAGCAGACGTTCGTACGAATCTCACGACCTAATACAGACTGTCAAGAAAACCTTAACATCTGGAGGTTTTCCTGACTCATGATTGTGTCTCGGTTGGATTACGGACAATCGATTGAGCGACGCCCTCGAACAGCACACATATGGCCTGGCCGGCGCTGGCTGGCCCGGTTCAGCTCACCTAGCGACACAGTTAGGACCGCCGATAGGTGGCCGCTTGTTTAGCCGTGACGGCATCCTCGCACTGCTGCTAAAACCCTGCCCGGCATGTCGCCGGTCCGCGGCCCGATGACTGGCCATTGAGGCGAGTGACGTCATCACGCGGTGCGATACTCGGCGCGATGGCCGGCGACGAAACCTAAGTGACGTGTCACCACGCGTTACGGTGGTGTTGTGGTACGGTGGCGAGCAGTGACACTGCATATCGTTACACTATGATGCGATGGTCAGGTAGATGAAGGTGGAGCGGTGTGACGTCATCATGTAGATGCAAAAATGGTGACTGCTAGTGGACTGTTGGTGGACGGTTGGTGGACGGTTGGTGGACTGTTGGTGGACGGTTGGTGGACGGATGGAGGACGGTTGGTGCACGGTTGGTGGACGGTTGGTGGACGGTTGGTGTACGGTTGGCGGACTGTTGGTGCACGGTTGGAGGACTGTTGGCGGTTCATGCCGATTCGAGTCTGTCGCAGCGGGGTTCGGTGCCATCCCGTGACCTCGGAGAGGAGGCTGAAGGTCAGCCACTCCCAGCGGCTGTGTCATTCCACACTGTGGGCGAGGCAAGCGGGGGCAGATACCGCACTGAAGCATCAGCGAGGTGAGTCGCGCGCTGGGGAGACCGTCACACGTTGTCCCTCCAGTGTTCCAATGTTCCCGGCGGGCTGAAGGCTTCTTGTTTAATCGAGGACTGAGGCTGGTCCGCTGGTCCAAAATAGGGAAAAGATTACGATCCTTAAGGTCACCGGGTGGAGATGGCTCCACGAAATTGTCCGTTTCTCTTCGTCCAACGCCCACACTAAGAGGCAGTTGACATGAATAACGCATTGGTCTGGCCTTGTGGCTCTCGAACGAGAGGGTGATGTGAAACGCGAGCTCTCATAAGTTTGATAAATGTCAGCTCGTATACTTGGAAATATATCGCCTGAGCTCATGTTGACGGCGACGTTAAAAGTTGGAGCGTGAGAGCTCGCTGAAATATATTTTCCTTAATATTTGAGGAATTTCATCAAATAAATGTAAGACTACACCAATTCTTCGTTACACGTTTGGAAATCGAAGCAGAGATTAATTAGGCCAGTAACTTAAATAATCTTTAGTGCTTCCTTATCTGGCAATGCGAAGTGCTCTTTGTGTGTTCGCGGCGAAAAGCCTATAAGCCGTTTTTAGTGCGTTATCGGAAATAAGTAAGTTAGACATTTATTTAAATTCGAAATGTCGATACTAATCCTAAAACGTCTACTGTGTTTTCCCATAGTTTCCAGTTTTAGTAAACATGAGATATGATTAAACACTCAATCAGAGCTGTCTATAGATAGCGGCTAGCGCTAACAGCCCCTCCACCGGTAGAAGGTGTTGTAACATCACTGGGTGAAGCCGTCTTACAAGTGCACCTATCTCTCAAAGCATGCCAGTTGATTAGTATCTGTATGTCTATCAAGTGTAAAAAGACATTATTTCCGCCATAATGATCTCTAATTAACACCGGCTGGTGGTACTTATCACTACAGAGATTGAGTGCGAATTTCCAACTTCGAGATCTAATCGCCTCATATATCTCCTTTCCGTCACCAGTGTGTCACGACACTACGCAGAGATCGCTGCTGATGCACTCGTGATAAATGCAGAATGTCGGAAATGCTGTAACGACCAACATTTTAAAATATGCAGTCACATTTAGTGTCGCTACGTGCCTGCGTGATGAAGGGACAGCTCGCACTCTTACCCACGCTGTTAGCGTTCCTCCAGCAAACGCGTTTTTTTTTTCTTCTGGGGGTGACTGACACACTGGACTAGATTGTTTTTTATCTCCTTGTATATTGACCTGGATCGGGTGCTGAATGGATTTTTTCCGAGAGACAATAACAGGATTCGGACAAAGCTACTACAGCCATTACGTACCCGTTTTCCACGGCGGAAAGGCGGCGACCCCAATACAGCACACAAGCGTAACACCGCTCGCTGGGGACTGCAGTGGAGCACACGACAGTACCTGGGCTCAGTCCATCCGCCGCCGGCTAACCACGGATTTTCACCGCGCCTCGGCACCCGTCATCGAGCTCTTCAAAAAGCGGAACATCACCAAATTTGGCTGCCGGCAGCCTACGCGGGTCGCGTGTGAGTGCTGCCATCTGAGCCGGGCACCGGGCGGCCTGTTTTTCTGCCGTCAGTCGCAACAGACGTGTCCGCCGCACTCCCTGTGTGGTCCGCTGACGGGCGGCCAGGCGCGCCACAGTCGCCGCAGCTGGCCAGCACCGTGTCATTGGCGTCACGGCTGAGTCGAGGACCACCGGTGGGCGGCGTGCCGTCCGATGGTTCAAGTCACACTCGATTGGAGAGACACCGGCAGGTTAAATCATGACCACGGGTCTGGACTCGGGACTCTGGCCACTTTTCCTCACGGAGTTGTGTAGAATACTGCGATGCACTGGAATTGCGCATAAGAATCCTGCCGTGTGGTTGCATTCTAACTGCTGTGGGCGCTTCTTATTTAGGTATGCGTGTGCGTGTGTGTGTGTGTGTGTGTGTGTGTGTGTGCGCGCGCACACACGCACGTACGTGTTCACCATGCGGTAGCGCTCTGAAGCAGCTGTGTGAGCCGTCAGTGGATGTCAGACACCTTATACAGTATGCAGAACCCCCGGCCTACTGTCAAATCAAGGAGGCTAGAGTCTGCACTCCGCAGATAAATATTCAGTCCGCTACGCATAAATTATCCAGCTCCAGAACATCTGCGAGTGAATGTGTCCGACTATCTGAGTCTCACGTCAGCCGTATGGCGGGAGTTTCTCTCCGTCGACAGGTTAATTGGATGGAAATGGTCAAAGCGTTTCAAAAGCATGCACGTAAAGCTGAGTACTTAAGTGGTAGGAAAAGCGTGCATGCAATTTGCACGCACAATCATCATAAAGCTGTTCAACAAAGGGCATCGACTCAGACGAGGTGCATGTTCCGACTAAAGTTGTTTCGGTACCTTGCATGGAAATTGCACTTTCATTTTTAACCAACCACGAGGGAATCATTCCTGAATTCATTTGTTCGTTACAACTAAGGCTGGCGTATGCCAAAAATGGTTTGAGAATGCGCAATGCATTCATCACCTGTATCTTGTTAACGGACTCGGACTGAATGGAAGGCATATTGTGGAACCAAGTTTGTAACATGCATTATGATCGCGAAGCGTCGAGCGCACTGGTTTCAACGGTCACAAAACTACTTACACATGTCACAATGCCATGTATAAAATGCGATTAATTTATTGTAATGTACTACATAGGTGATGCAAACAAAAACATACTGGATTGATCGCTGGATATTTTTTTGTAAGAACCAATACTTAATTGCCGGTTCAATATTTCCCACAATCTTTAAACAACCACAGGCACATGAAGACACCCGTAATCCGATCATCACAGACTTAGCTAGCCTTCCGGGTGACGTTTATTTTACAGCTTTGTTATTGGTAAGTTTCAATGGCTGGACACATCTTTACCAAGATTAAGCCAGTGTTGTGTTGCATTCTTTCATGGAATTGGTTATCGATAGAGCAATGAGCATGACGCTAAGCGTGCTGCTAATTAAGAGAGAGCGAAACACCAAAGCTTAAAACTGAAGCAGTGTTGCCAACCCACTTAAGACGATCTGTAATCAATCTCAGAAGCGGTCGTTACCAGTTACCGCCAGATTAACTGTACTTTAAGCACACGTTTAACCATGCCGGCCGTTTCCTTTCAACCGCACACTATCACCCTATCTCATGCTACGTGACCTGGCGCCTAATCGCTTCCCATCACCTTTAGACCATCGTCATGCGCGACCCTGCCGTGCCGGGGCCGCCACTTCCTCATAGCGCGCTGACCGCGTGCTCGCCACCGCCGCCGACGTGGGTGCCACCGCGCCGGCCGCAGCTGATCTCTGACCTCGTGTGAACCCTGCGACCCGCAGAGACTTCCGACTCCGTCTGCAGCCCGACCGCGCCGTCTTCTCCCCCGACGTCGTCTTCGAGAGCGACTCGGGCCCGGTCAAGTTTGACACCAACTCGGTCTACACGGGCGTCCTGGAAGGTGAGTACGGAGTGTGGCGGTGTCGCGGACGGCTGGTCGGGGCTGTGGTAAGGAGGTTGTCGTGGTCGATGTGACCGTGGCCGCCAGCCGGCGTTGGCGGCTGTTCCCACGGCTGGCGGCCGCCCCGGCCGGTGAGGCAGGGAAGTCGCCCACAAACCCACATCTCCCGACGCGCACCGGTAAAGAGCCGCTGGGACGGAGGCTGCGCCGGCGGCACCGTCGACCTCAATAGGTGTTTCTCCGCCGCCCGGCCGGGCCGACCAGTCACCGCAGGCTGAGATCGGTCACCGAGGTTCAGCGCGGGCCACCGCGGACCGGTCACCGCGGGCCGAGAGCGCCGGCCGAGCTGTCGATCAAAACGTGACGCGTCCTGCGGACGGGCGACGGACGGCGGGGCGGGGAGAGAAACGGACCTGTCCATCGTGACGCGTCCAGACGGGCGCCGGGCGGTGGGGCGGGGAGAGTGAGAACGCCTGCAGAGGGCTGCTGTGCGGCAGCGATTATACCCATGTTACTAGACCAACAGACTTAATGATCGAACGCACACAGAGGAGACCCAATAACTGTTTTGATCGAGGCCAAACGCATGTTGCCGTAGGACTCCGGTTAGATGGCCGCCACTGAAGAGAGCAATCAGCAGGTGTGTTGTTGCCGGTCTGAGGAGGCGGGGCCGCCTTGTTGTGACGAGTTCTAACCAGGGATGATGGACGGGTTATGAGGTGCTGCCGGTGGTGAACCTTGGTCAGCGGACGTGTTATTAGAGTGTGTCCGGAGCGATGGGGATGGACGGAGATTGGGTCGGCCACCCTGGCTGGACGGACGAACGAGCGCCTGACCAAGCCCATACGTTCCGAGAAGGCAGTGCCGAGCCTGCGCGCGCGGCAGAAACGGGTCCGAAGTGGCCAGGATCCAGCCAAGGCCGACACGCGAACTGCCGTCCGTGTAGGCAGGGCTATACGGTCTCTGTTAGCGGCTGTCAGAAACGTTCTCCTGCAGCGGGCCGCTGCAATCGTCTGCTCTGAGATGGGTTTAATATTACTGCCATTAAAGCATCGCGGGAGTGTTATATAATCTCCATATAATCGTGAAGACAATAGAAACGCACTGTCGAAAACAGTATGAGCCGCACTGGATCAAATGTATTATTTGCTGCTATCGACGTGAATTATGCGGTGCTGCGAGGAATTGATAGTTATTTTGCTTTTAAAGCTGTCTGACTTCGTAAACGACCCGAAGATGCGTTCAGTGGATGAGTACTCGGGCAAAGCCTTAGCTTGTCGGATTGAAAGGAAAGTGATGTCTGGAGATTGGAAGCCTGGCGGGTTAACGGGTGCGGCTGACCCAGAATGACCTGAGAAAGGCAGGATGGAGCGGTCTCAGGGGGGGGGGGGGTGAGAGCGCCGGGCCACGGGGTGCCTCCCAGCGGTCAGTCACGTGCTGACCCGTCTGACCCGGCGTCACGTGACGACGCTGAAGGCTGGGCCGGTAATCTACCTCAGACGGGTCGGGTCAGCTTAGAAACCGTCCCAAACAGGCGCCAGATGTCACGCGCCGCGCGTTAGGTTCGGCTGATTACCCCGGCTGTAAAAAGAGAACCATCCCGCATATCCTGTTTGGCAGGCTGTTTTTGAGAACCGACGGTCAGCACAGCAATCCAAACGAGTACTGACCGGATACAACAGTGCCGTTCTGGTAAACATTTGTAATCGTGCAGGCATCCATTCCATTGCAGCATGCATGCGCAGTAGGTATCAAATAACAATTTTGTTCAAGCCTGGGCTGGTCTGCTGACTGTATAGTGTATATCCAGTTTTGTCACTAGCAAGTTTTGAGCATGTTGTACTATTGGTTCCAAAATAAGCGTCCCGCTGGGTCCTTTGGAACCAATAGTACCAACGTGTATACCTTTTTCGTTTTTTGTTGTTGTTAATTATTTCGTTCATGAATCATTTTAACAAGCGTCTAACGTATAACGATTTCATGCACTTTTGTACATTCCCATATTATTACCGTCACATTCGTTTTTGAGAGTTTCATTGAAAGGTTTGAGCTTCCTACTCCAGTGAGCCTACCACCCTTGTTTCAGAACTACTTAGGCTGTGCTCTGGCCGCACATTCCCGCTGCGGGAATCCCTAAAATCCACGGTGAGCGTCATCTGTTACGTTATAAACGACCGCTCTTTCCCGTGGAATCCCTGGAATCCCCGCGAGAATCGACGGCCAGAACACGCCCTTAGAATGACTCACTCCTCCACAAATGCTATACTGCTTCATGACTGTAGCGGCGCGACAGCTGACCCCGTCTCTCCTCCATTCACAGGTGACGAGAATGCCGTCGTCCACGGCGTCATCAGCTCGGACGGCCTGTTCGACGGCAGCGTCGTCACCGCCTCCGACCACTACTACATCGAGCCCTCGCAGCGCTACTTCTCCGAGCAGCAGCCGTTCCACTCGCTCGTCTACCGGCTCTCTGACGTGGAGCACCCCGAGCAGCCGGGCCGTGGCTGCGCCTCGCACAGCCTCGCCGAGCACAACCGGACCGGCTCTGACGTCACGGTGACGTCAGAGGAGGAGGAGGTGGACGAGTGGCTCGGCCACGAGCAGCTGTATGAGAATGTCAACGGATCGGCGGCCGAGGCGGCCGACGGCGGCAGCAGCGGGGTCGAGGGCGGGGGACGCCGCCGCCGCGCCATTGTCAACAACAAAAAGACCACCTGCACAATGTACCTACAGGCGGATCACCTCTTCTACGACCAGTTCGGCAGTGAGGAGGCCTGCATTGAGGCCATGATTCGCCACGTCCAGCAGGCCAATGAGATCTACAAGGCGATCGGTGAGCGAGGGGGAGGGGCGAGGGCTGGCTTTCAGGCTGACGTTTGCTGTCGCTGATAGTAAAACTAATTAGTTAATTGGAGGTTATTCTAAGACCCCATGCGCTTTTCAATATGTATGCTAATAGCTCAGGGTCAACTGTTGCGATTGACTCGGCTGCAGCGGATCAGTTTCGAAACAGCACCGTTATCCCTCCGAGACTGCTGCATGCCTTTTCAACTCAATCTGATTGGGTCTCCAAATACATGCACCGTTCCCAGACGCGAATAATGCGTCGATTTTGTTCCGGAGTGACAGTCGGCTTTCTCACGCTGACTTATTTTTATCAGATTTCAATTCGGACGGCGTCCAGGATAACATTGGCTTTATGATCAAGCGGGTGCGTGTGCACAAGCCGAGCGCAGTCAACGACGTCGGCTACCGGTTCCCAGGCAACTACGGAGTGGAAAAGTTCTTGGAGAAGTTCTCAGGTAAGAATTTTACCATACGCTTATCATGTCTAGACTTAGTTCGGGGGCAACTTCGTCCGTGGCGATGCGCTGATATCCCATCGGACCGGTGCAGTGGCAGGGTTTGGGAAAAAAGTTATTATCTTTTTATCTTATTAGATGGGTTTTCTGGTGCGAGTTTTCGCTCCGTTGATTGAAGAGTGTCTGAGCTGCAGCTTAGCTTCTGTAAATCAGCCGCTCCTGTCGGTGCCCGATTGCGACTACTGGCTTCCAGCGTTAATATGGCTCAATCCAAGCAATTGCAAGTTGTTTCTACGTTTAGTTCTGCAACTGTGCATGCCGACTTTGCGCACTTTGCACAAACAGATGCTGGCGAGAGCTCGAGTTAACACGAACAGTCTGGACGGAGTATGCGTGTTCATATACTGTGAGTGTTCAATTCGTAGTGAGTTGGGCTATGCAAATCATTCGGAAACTAGTGTGAAGTGTGCACCTGGACAAAGGACGATGATGAGGCGAATTACAGCTGCTTGTGATTCATCGTACATACATATGATGATTTCATAGCAGGTCCAAGTCCGCTGACAATAGGCGGACGGCCTCGCACACAATTTTACGTTTCCGCTTTTGAGTTGAACAATTGCTTAAGCATCCCGAACTACACGTATATGCAAAAGCAAATCCAAATATATTTCTTTAGTGTAGCGAACAATATGCTGGCGCACATACTAAGTTACATTATGAGTCACAGCCGACCGCGACTCTCTCCGATGAACGCGGCTGTGTTGAATGTCATGGACCCGTATGCAGTCAGCATGATGAACAGCTGGGGCCACCTCCTCTGACTCCCGCTGTGTCCGTCCTTCCAGAGGAGAATTACGACTCGTTCTGCCTGGCGTACATGTTTACGTACCGCGACTTCGAAGGCGGTACCCTCGGCCTGGCCTGGACCGGCGACTTGAACCAGGCTGGCGGGGTCTGCGAGAAAAACGGGGTAAGCACTAAGCACCGACCACAGCCGTCGTGTCGGGACGGGCAGTGATCACGAGCGACGGCCCACAGCAGGAAAGGCGACCTCTCTGACAATGACCGGATGCGCGGGGAGGCTTATAAAGCGCGCGGGCCGCCGTAAAATGGGAACAAGCTCGCCCTCCGACTGAATCAGTATGCATGCAGGTATACATATATGATCAGATTATACTGAGTCACCAGTTGTTGCGTTCTAACGACTTTCGGGGATTAGACTGTGTGTTTCGATTCGGTCGTAAATTGCGAGGTTGTTCAGCTCTATTAGCGATGTATGCTGGCATTCATGGCGGCTTGGTGGCCTGCAACAGCTGATCATGTGTCCTTGGAGTTGGTATATTCTGATTGCGTGAGAAGGTGATCAAAGCCCGTCTCCGCTGCGGGTCGGATCGAATAGCGTGGCATAGCGATCCGGTGAAGCATGCGGCCTCCGAGGCCCGAGCTCGACCTTTCCTCAACCTCAAACCATCACATTGTCCCTGAAGTGAATGTTCATACCGCAGAGCCTCAGCCAAACGCCTGTTTTAGGCGACGTTGCCATCATGCAAAAATGGCAACACAACAGCGGGAGCCTATATTGATCGTTTATGTGGAAGTACAGACGATAATGCAGCCAATTACACGAAGAAAACCGTCATTAACTTGCACTGCTCAAGGCTGTTGGACCTTTCTCGTTAGACATCTTTTTTAGAAGAATGATAAAAAAAAACAATATCCAAGGGGCGTAGCTTCTCCAGGGGGAGGGGGGGGGGGCTGAGCTGGGAAATCCACAAAAATACAGATTTATCTCCGGATTCGGCCCACTTCCTCGTCCAAGTTAGGGGGGGGGCTGAAGCCCCCTTAACTGAATTGGAAACTACACCCCTGCAATATCTATATACCAGATACCTACATAAGTGACAAGATAATCTCGGCATACCATTTCATTATTGAGCTTAATATCGGGGCTTAGCAGAGTGCCAGCATTGGCAGGCAGTAAGCATTTATCGTAACACGAAGGCCGGCACACATATCTTGAAAAGCCGATCAGTCTGGTCTCATTGCTCATGGTCACTGGTGACTTGGTCTTGGTCTCAACTCGCATGGTCACTGGTCAGTCTATGACACATTCAGTCGTTTTCTGATGCACAGTGTCACTCATCATATTGGTGTCTTGTCGCAGCATTACCGCGGCAGTAAGAAGAGCCTCAACTCGGGCATCATCAGCATACTCAACTACGGCAAACGGGTGCCGCCCGCCGTCAGTCACGTGACCTTCGCCCACGAAGTGGGACACAACTTCGGTTCCCAGGTGAGCAAGTCTGACCTCGGACGATTGTCAGCTCCGAAGCAGGAGGGCTTTTGCAAGTTAGTGATTATGCATTTTTGCATGCGATAAGTGAAATTTGGCCTCTGCTGTTGTAGCACTTCATGCATTTATTCATTTTTGACATTATGTGATGTTTAATAACAGAAGTCTGAAACTCATGACTTGGTCACTTTCGCACGACTGAACCCTAACGACCCGCTTCTATCGCAGCACGACCCGGACAACAACAAGGACTGCACCCCGGGCGGCGTCGACGGCAACTACATCATGTACGCGCGCGCCACGTCGGGAGACAAGCGCAACAACAACCGCTTCTCTCCGTGCAGCCTTCGCTCCATCAACCCCGTGCTGAGGGTGAAGGCACGCTCGACACACGGCTGCTTCGTCGGTGAGTCACCTTCCTTCACTCACCTTCGTCGGTGAGTGCCGCGCAGACAGCTGCGGCCTTCCGCTTCTGGATGTGCTCTCGACTAAAACGGATGCGAAGCATAACAATGAATGGCATGTATGCAACGCGGAGGAATATGCGTGAGGGTTTCGTTCAAGAGACCATTGTGGGCATCACGACGGCAGTAGCTTAAGTTTTGTTTTGATACACAACAGTCTGACTCCGAAGTAGACCGATTTGTTGTGACTCAGTGGCCAGTGGCCACGTTTCCATGACACAAGGTAATCCAGATTTCTCCTCATGGTGACTTCTGTAATTGTGTCATCGCACAAGGAAATCACAATTGACAATCAGATATATATGGGGCTGTTACGTTCATATCTGATGACCAATTTTGAGTTCCTTTGTGTGTCGACACAATTAAAGAAGTCCCCACGAAAGAATATCCGGACCAAGGGCGGATCCAGGGGGGGCCAAAGGGGCCATGCCCCCCCCAAACCACCCAAAATCGGCGCAATTTGACACATTTCCTGAAGTTTGTCGTAAAACTAAGCAACTTTTACTAGAGAAGTTTGTTTTAAATCATTATTGATACACTAAGCAAGCGAAATCGAATGAGTTTTAGAATTATGCGATAATTTGGGATTTGGCCCCCCAAAACATGTCAAAATCACACTTTCTGATCCGCCTATGATCCGGGACTACTAGTGTCATGAAAAACGTGGCCTCCGTCATGGTAGAGTGACGGCATTTGGTGCGCCCTGCTTATCGCCTATGGTAATCGAAAGCCTTCATAAAAAGCCTGTTTGTCAAAGAAACTTTGCGTGTTCTGGTGCACTTCCTTATTTCCATTTCTCGGAACGCTTATAGTAGTCGTCTATATATATATATATATAATTAATATATATATTATATATTATATTATAAAAAAATATATTATATATAATATATATTATATTTATATATATATTTAGTATATATATGTATATATATATATATAATATATATATATTATATATATAACTCCACATTAGTTTCCGTTTATAATATATATATAATATATATATATATATATATAGTTGAGCTGCAGGTGTTTAGGTACATTGCTGGTGTGGTGAGAAACAAAAGTCGCCATTACATTTTTTGCCTTTGAAATGTGATTAGTTTTGTCGTTATATATTTTATATATATATAATATATATATATAATAGAATATATATATAATATATATATATATATTATATAACGAAAACTATCACATTTCAAAGGCAAAAATAAAATAATGGCGACTTTTTTTGTCACCACAACAGCAATGCTACCCTAAGCCACCTGCAGCTCAACTTCGCGTGACCTTCTGATCCAGCGTCCCCCAGCGATCCCTGCGGTGACCTGACCTGTACCGTCCGCCCACAGAGCCACAGGCGGCCATCTGCGGTAACGGCGTGGTCGAGGATGGCGAGGAGTGTGACTGCGGCTGGGAGGAGGACTGTAAGGAGGCCTGCTGTAACCCGATGAGTGCCACGCCGCCCACCGGCCGGCCGCCGTGTCAGCTGCGCGCTGGCGCCCGCTGCAGTCCCAGCCAGGTCAGTCAACTTTAGCAGATCATTACGCGCACCAAATGATTGTACGACACCGGCTGCTAGTTTAATCTGACACACGTTTTACATTTTTATCACTTAGGTAGGCAGGTCTCACGGCGATTAATGTGTTTTGGCAAATCCAGCTAATTTATTACACCTCTTCCTAAAATGCTGCGAAGACCCTTATACGCATCTCATTGTTCCAGAGCGCTTTTCTGTACCGTGACCTGTGTTCCACAGGGCCCGTGCTGTAACGACACCTGTGTTCCACAGGGCCCGTGCTGTAACGACACCTGTGAGTTCGGCTACGGCCAGGAGTGCCGTGACAATAACGGCTGCCGGGCCAAGGCGCGCTGTAACGGACGCTCGGCCGACTGTCCGCCCTCCATCCAGAGACCCGACCGCACCATCTGCGACGAAGGCAACGTCTGCTTCAAGGGGGTGAGTTTTTCATGTTCCTGCTTCAGCGACATGTTACACTTTCCGATTTTCTTCCGTAACATGTTGTCATGGCTGCCATGTTTTGCTATGTGGTCGCGACCGCCTGGTTAAACTGACTGGAACGCTAGCCACTGTCCTGGCTGACCAGCGTGTTAACCTGCCGGCCGCGTCCTGCCTGACCAGCGTGTTAACCTGCCGGCCACGTCCTGTCTGGCCAGGGGCGTAGGAACTCATTTTAAGTGTGGGGGGAATGCATTTTGAAGTCGATTCTTTCAATGCAACGTCCATAGACGTTATGTTAAAATCCGAAAATGTTTGGGGGGCAGTTGCCCCCCTGGCCCATAGGCTCCTACGCCTATGTGTCTGACCAGCGTGTTAACCTGCCGGCCGCGTCCTGTCTGACCAGCGTGTTAACTTGCCGGCTGCGTCCAGCGTGTTAACCTGCCGGCCACGTCCTGTCTGACCAGCGTGTTAACCTGCCGGCTGCGTCCAGCGTGTTAACCTGCCGGCCGCGTCCTGCCTGACCAGCGTGTTAACCTGCCGGCCGCGTCCTGTCTGACCAGCGTGTTAACCTGCCGACTGCGTCCAGCGTGTTAACCTGCCGGCCACGTCCTGCCTGACCAGCGTGTTAACCTGCCGGCCGTGTCCCGTCTTCAGGAGTGCTCCGGCTCCATCTGTCTGGCGTACGGCCTGGAGTCGTGCCAGTGTGAGCAGGAGCACGGCGCCAACGACACCAAGTCCTGCGAGCTCTGCTGCAAACGACCTGGCGTCGACCAGCCCTGCATGTGAGTCGCCGCCGCCTCCTGTCTCCACCCACTCCCGTCCCGGCCGTAACCCGTTCTCCACCGCACACGGCCAGTTGACGCTGTATCGGACAGCCCGACTGGTGATATTGATCAGCGCCATGATGACGCAAGGGCGGGCACCAACACCAGGGCCACTGACCTGACACTGTCTCATGACAACATACGGTGAATGCAGTTCCGATAAACATGCCAGGACAGCTGCGATCGATCCCATGGGTCATTCGGTGACGTCTGGTGTGACGTCAGCTGCTATCGGCGTGTTAGTTCTGAATAAATAGGCTACTGGAACTGGTCTGTGACTATTCAGAAAAGGTCAGACGTTTGCGCACTCCGCCAATGACCTTGCGGCATACATATTTTACCGATCGACCGACTGAGGTGGCACACGTCGTGTGTGTGTCTGTGTGTGTGTGTGGGGGGGGGTGTCAGGGCCGCAGTCACTCACCCCGTGTTGTTCAGACGATCGCTGCTCAGTTCATTCAGCCCGGCTGCCCCACAGCTTTCGTCGACTCATGTAAGGATTGCCAGTGCTCTATTTGGGTGCAGCGATGATGTAGGCTGTGGCGATATACCGGTGTCGTCTCCCACCCCCGCCCTCCTGGCTACACCATGTTGGTGCGGTCGACTGGCCACAGAACTGGCCTGGACCGGTCGGCGCCAGGTAAACAGGCCACTGGCGGCCGACAGGACTGCGGAAAACCCGCCGGCCACTGCTGCAGGCCGACCAGGCAGCAGTCGGTTTCGGTTTATGTGTCTGTCTGTACTCTGTAGACTGTATACCTGCCGTACAGAGGCGGAACTGGGCCTGGCTGGGCAGTTTCCTTACAGAGTGAGATACAGCGAAGCCAGCCTCCGCCCTGATCTGTGCGCGCGCTGCAGATTTCCTGCCACTGTCGATCCATTAGTCTCAAGGCCACTGGGCCTTTGTAGCATTTCAACGCTTCAACGCCTTCCCAGTCCGGCCATTTTGATGAAATGGTCCATAAAAGGGAGTGGCGAAACGGCCGATGGAGGATTATATACCTAAGTTCACTACTGTTTCCGCATCATTGCAGCAGTATCTAAATAAGTGATGCAAAACTGTGTTGTCGACATTTCGCTATCGTAAGGAAATCAGGGATGCAAAAAGTTCGGTAAGAAGACTTATCGCGTCCTTTATCATTCACATTTCTTAAAAACGAACGGGTAACGGCACATTTCCCGATTGATCTGAAATTTGTACTTGAAAATAAATGAAAACATTTCGATTTAATATAAAGACGTCATGGAAATATATCAAAGCCGAGCAGTGTCTACCTTTAAAAGCCATGTTGTGACGCTGTGTTCTGTGTGTTCTGACGGTGTTGTGCCCCTGTGTCCTGCTTGTTCTTAAGATGTTGTGTCACTGTGCTTTGTGTGTTCTGACGGTGTTCCATCCGCTGGCAGTTCGACGTTTGAGTGGAACTCGAAACCGTTCGACATTCCGGACCAGTTCAGCAAGCCGGGCACGCCGTGTAAGCAGTACACCGGCTACTGCGACGTGTTCCAGATGTGCCGCGAGGTCAGTGTCGGGTCACAGGTCACCGGGGACGGTTACTTAGGGGTCAGAGTTTACCGGGGGCGGTCACTGAAGGGTCAGTGTCGGGTCACAGTTCACCGGGGACGGTTACTTAGGGGTCAGAGTTTACCGGGGGTGGTCACTGAGAGGTCAGAGTCTGGTCACAGTTCACCGGGGGCGGTCACTGAAGGGTCAGAGTCTGGTCACCGTTCACCGGGGGCGGTCACTGAACGGTCAGTGTCGGGTCACAGTTCACCGGGGCGGTCACCAAGAGGTTGCGATATACCGGTCATATATAAATTGACCGATATATATATATATATATATATATATATATGAATTGACCAAGTCGGACGCGGGACGAGACAGGACTCAAGTATAATTAAAATTACATTATGTTAGCGCCAACATCACTCTACTCTGTTTGCTCAACTTAAATAGTTCTCTTCTTGCAGCAAATGGTCAGCAATGCAATATTATATTGTGTCACAATTGTTTGCCAACTAGGTATAACGATTTTCGTCTCTCCAGGTGGATCCGATCGGCCCGCTGGCCACGCTCAAGAACCTGTTCCTCTCCGACAAGAGCCTGTCGGTGGTGAAGGAGTTCATGGACCGCTACTGGTACATGATCGTACTCTGCCTCGTCATTGTCATCCTCTCTCTGGTGAGCGGAGCACAGCCTATAACCGCTTATACAGCGATAGAAGGAAATATATAATAATACATTTATTGTCATTATTATAACACCAGACTGGGAAACATTCAATGAATGCATAAATGTATCTTTCGCTGCGGGACATACAGGTGTTACCGTGTTATTCATTATTCGTCAACTTGTCATCTCATACCTTTAACGTTCCACGTATCTCCGGCAGATCGCCGTGATCCGGATATTCGGCAAGACGCCGCCCAAGTACCACCGGCGCCACCGACGGCGCAACAGCGCCACCAAGAAGCGCCCTCGGGACGCGGACGTGGAGAGTCCGCCGCTGCCGGACGTGACGGCAGGGGCAGAGGTGGCGCCACCTACCACCGAGCCGGCCGACACCGAGCAGACGACCTCAGAGCGCGGCCGGCCGCAGCTCAAACGGCGCGTCGAAGACGTGAGAAGAGCGGCGGCCAAGGCGCGGCGCGCTGCCAGCCACATGGCGCTCTCGTCGCGCGCCAGTGTGGCCAGCGGCGTGGCGCGAGTGACGCGACGTGGTAAGCGTGAACAGAGCCGGCCGAGCGGGGACGAACAGCGCAAACGGCGCCGCAAGGACCAGAGCAAGTCGCGCGGCGGCCACCGCCGGCCCCGCGAACAGACTAAGGACGGGGTCAAGGTCATCAGCTACTCCAACATCCCAGCCGACCTCGGCGTCACCGAGACGAAGACAGAGCCGCGCCTGACCGGCCTGACGGCGAAGAGCGCGGAGGCGGCAGCGGTCGGGGACGTCGACAAGCGTAAGTCGCTTCCGGCGGCGGTGGCGCGGCGGAAACCGACCGCTTCCGCCGACGCCGAGAAGCGCCGCTCGCTGCCCAAGCCGCCGGGAAGCCCGCAGAAGCCGGCACGGCATGAGAGTCCGAACAAACAGCGTCGCTCCACGGCAGACGTGCCGGCACGGGACCAGGAGCGGGAGCGGGGCCGGCGGCAGACCAAGGACGCAGAGCAGAGCCTGGCGCGATCCTCCTCCCAGCGACAGCGCAGCTCCAAACGCGAGGATAATAAGAAACGATCCCGCTCCATCAGCCCGACCAAGCGACCAGCGAGGGAAAGCCGTCCTACCGCCAAACCCGCCGATGACAACAAGGCCGACAAAAAGAAGCGCTTCGGCCTGAAGCACGTTGCCTCAGCCGACAACGTCATCTCCGACTGGCTCGGCCGAAACGCCAAGAAGGACGCGCACAAGCACAAGCACGCAGAGCGCAACCGCAAGAAGCCGATCGTGCCGACGGCGCCGATGCACCCGAACGACCAGGTGCTGCAGTGGCTGAGGACAGCCTCCAGCGAGCCGAGCGGCGTCGACGTGGCGGACGGCATGGTGTCGCCGAAGCCGACGCGCCGGGTGTCGCTCTCCTCATCGCAGACCAGCGGTAGTCTTCAGCGAGCGCCCGGACGGCCCGGCTTCGGGCGTGTGACGTCCTGTGAGGAGTCTTCGCTGGCCAGCCGGCAGCAGTCGGCCAGTCCGGCCCGGGACACGGCCAGTTCGCTGGGCGCTGCCAGCCGGCGGCGCGGAGCGTCACAGTCGGAGTTGAGCGGCGGTGGCTCGGCGTCGCGACCCGCCTACAACCGCAGCCGCTCGCAGCCGGCGCCGTCCGAGGAGCGGCTCTCGTTCCAGGCCGTGCCGGAGTCGGTGTACGACCTGCCGCGCGGCGCCAGTCCAGAGAGGATCTACGACCTGCCGAGCGGCGCCACCCCCGAGCGGGAGCTGCCGCTGGAGCCACCGCGGCCGGCCGAGCCGACCCGACCACCGCCGGCCGAGCCGACCCGACCGCCGCCGGCCATAGACCGGCAGATGTCTGTGCCGGCGTTCCAGCAGCAGCGGGCGCCGCGGTCCGGCTCGCCTAGCCGCCGACCGCCTGAGAGGAACGTGTCGGTACCGGCGGGGCTGCACAGCCGGTCCCCGGGACGGCAGGCGACCGGCTCCGACCGGACATCCGCCCCGGCCGGTCACCCACAGAAGACGCGGCGCACCGCCTCTCCGAGCCGCTACTCGTCCAGCGAGCGGCCCGGCTCGGTGCCGAGCTCGCGGCGACCCAACTCGACGGTCAGCTACCACTCACCGGACCGGCCGCTGCCGTCTCCGCCGACGGAGCGGCAGGTGGCAGCACCGGAGGAGCGCGAGGTGGCAGCACCAGAGGAGGCGGCGGAGGACACGTCAGATGAGTTTCCTGGCCATACGGACTGACCGATGAACTGTGATAGTGATGGACTCGCAGACACGCTCGAGCGTGGCTGCAGCTGTGATGCCAACTAGTTTTAACCGGTCGACGGCTGGGTCCGGCGCGTGACGAACGGACGCCAGCGCGGACCAACGGGCATCGCGTCTCCGAGGAGCGTACCGAGTCTCCGAGGAGCGTACCGAGTCTCCGAGGAGCGCGTGCGGAGGCTCAATAGGGAGAACGTGGGGACGGGAGCCTCTCAGAGGAGCGTACCAAGTGTTTTCCGTGAGCGTACCAGTCTACTGCGTTCCAGCAGTGGAAGACAGTTATTAACACAGTCTGCTCAGTGTCTTGTGTGCCGTGCCTTGTTTTGTATCTTCCTTATGATAACTTATGTGCCAATAAATGGTAACATGCAAGTACTACCAATATATATTGTTTGTTTTCACTTCGCATGCTGAAGAGCGATGTTTTTCAGAGATGAAAATACCGACTTGATACATCTGGAAAGTATCCGTCCCTGTAGCTCAGTGGGAGAGCGCTGGGCTGTAGACCTCACCCGGTATGGCAGGCTGAGTTCAAGTCACTGTGGCGTTCGTTATTTGCTCCTGACTGGGATGGCTTGCGGCCGATGGCAGATATTGCATTCAAGGTTAGGTGACGTTAGAGGGCGGGGCGGACTGTGTCCAGGTATGTCGGGCACGTACAACTTTCGCCTCTAAATTCTGCAAGCTACCAGGAATTGCGCGATCGAATGGTAGGGATCAGGGCCAGCGCAACAAGCTCTGATTAGCGCGGGTCGGCGGAAATCGACCTAGGTAATACCCAGATGACCCATGTCACTACTACCGCCCCCAGCATAGCCATACCCTAGACTGACCTGTCTCATTCTGCCAACTCAGGCACTGCCACTGCCCCCTCACCCCCAGCGAGGCTGCTCAGATACCTTAACCTCAGCTACCACAGCTATCAGCGGACACGACCCCCTGGACCACAGCTCAGCGGGTCAGAGGTGCGAGCCGTCAGTTGTGGCGGCAACACAGACAGGTTCAGACTCCCCGACAGACGGCCGCGTCTCGGTGTCGCCACCAGGATCGGCACCACCCGACTTCAGGTAGTACCCCGTACCCGAGCATTCCAGTGAAGGGAGACCCAATGACGCGGCATCCAAACGTAGTTCCGTCGGTTATAGGGCCTTGGTTCCGTCCCAGACGAATAAAATCAAATAGTAGAGTTATGCTCCCTGTGTAAAACAGGGAGACATTGACGAAATAACATAATTTCAATAAAAAGTGTTAAGAAATATGGCCATATGTAAATATGCAGTGGTAACACTTTCCCACTCTTGGATAAATGTTTAGATATAGGTAGTAGGTACTATCAAACAGACCCGATTGTGTACGCACATCACACAAACCTAAACACATTGGTTCACTATTGCACACTTATATTATATCCTTTCACAGGTTGTAATCGCATCGCTACACACACTACGTAGAACGACAGACCACAATACTCCAGATTTGTCGACACCAGCGACCGCAAACGGTCCGACTCACGACATAAATGTTTCAAAACTGTCCCCGCACTTCAAATATCAGGGAATGGCCACCGCTGAAGATCTCTCCCTCTCTCTCTCTCCTGACAGCCGCGATTCGTAGCCTCCTCTGGCGTTTGGCTCTGCACCACTCCCCCACGCACGCTATACAGGCTCACCATAACAACCGACCCACAACCAACAGTCGCGCCAAGCGACGACACGGGGGTTCACTGGCCAGACACACTGGGCTTCGTCAGCGCCATCCCGAGCACAGGACCATCACCGACGCGCTCACTTCTCCCGCTCGGGAGCAGCGTGTCCCAGGCTCGGTCGGGTCACGTCTGCACGCTCGGGTCCGGTCGGGATTGGTCGGGTTGGGTCAAGGCAGGGCGGGCCGGGACGGGGGAGGTCCGGCGGTTACTGTGTGGGGGAGAAGGGGGTGGCCCAGGATATGCGGGACTGCATGCCACCGATCAGAGGTACTGTGTGTGCCACGCACTCGTCCCAGCCGGGCCGCATCCAGGCGCTCTCACGAGTCTCCTTACGGTGCTGCAGGTCGTCATAGCCTGCGGGCACACGGGTTCACGGGTCAGGGACAGGGGTCACGGGTCGGTCAGCTCAGCGGGCTGGTCAGTCAGTCAGTCAGTCAGTCAGAGTCAGAGGTGGCTGTAGAGACGGTGGTATTGTCTGCAGAGCCTGTGGTGTCTTAGGAGGACCGTGGTCACACACCACGACACGACAGGTCGACTCTGCCGGCTGGATCAGCTGTTCCGTTACTCAGCAGGTCGGTAGAGTAATGCGTACAAACCAAACAAGCATGCTGGGTGGTACCCGTTTTTATACTGACCGTCGGTGTTAGTACGCGCGAACACCAAAAACATGGAAAGCGACACCCAGAACCACTGAGCTGAGAAGGAGGCATCTAGCAAGCAAGCAGTCGCTGTGGGCAATAGACGTCGGATACTGGGCAGCCCTATGAGTAATGTGTGGAATGTCAGAAATGTTACCGTCCTTCCGTGTTCTCTTCCATCACAAATACCTCAATGACAAACACAAGCCCAGAGGAATATCATAAACCCCAGTATATTTAATACAAGTATGCTATAACATTCCCGAACTATAACCATGCCTTCGAAATAACTCATAAATACGGACAAAAGGATTATGCAAGCACACAACCTACTGGTAACAGGTAGACGAATGATGACATAGTTTGAAGAGCAAACACCCGACAGACTAGCTGTTGACATCTAGCACAGTATCATCCCTAACCACCCGTTGCAAACTACGTCCTCTCCCTCAGCCCCCTGTCCTCTCCCTCAGCCCCCTGTCCGGCTGACCTGTCCTCTCCCCCAGCCCCCTGTCAGGCTGGCCTGTTCTCTCCCTCAGCCCCCTGTCAGGCTGGCCTGTCCTCTCCCTCAGCACCCTGTCAGGCTGGCCTGTCCTCTCCCTCAGCCCCCTGTCGGGCTGGCCTGTTTTAACCGGGGATTGGTTTGGTTTGTGGACCAAGCACCGCATCCTCTTTGGGATCATAGTGCTGGAACTCTCACCCTGTTCGAGGTGTTATTATATGGGCCGGCGGACTGTTTCAGACGACCGCCGGATTATGACCCGGTCACCGCGGCACAGAAGAACAGGATCGCCCTGCGCTCAGATCGCTCCCATTTTACTCCGGGGTGCCAGCTGCTGCTCATGCCCGGTCGTGAACTTGGAGCTCCGGTGTGTTGTGTGGGTGGCTCATAGGCCGGAAAGTACCCAATATCGAGGAAAGTAGGAAGGGTAGGGCAATAGTTAGGACCCCCAGCAAGTTTGCAAGTGGGTTTCGGGTCGTTATGACTTGTGTGTCAACAAAACATCTTTTGTGTTTTTACCCGTATGCGCACATGTTTGCTCGTAAGAAAAAACGTAGGTGCACGCAGGAGTTCTCACGTCCAGCTTTGGCGAATCAGGTAGGTACACTACCCTGGTCAAGGAAACTTCAAAGTCATGTCAGATTGGGAAGGCAAAAGAGGAAAACCAACCAGCCCTTTCTGAAGACTAGTGGGGAAAAAATCCACTTACCGCTACAACCGCAGGAAGCGTCGCAAGGGGAGACGTCGAAGGAAGTGCAGCAAGGTGATGAGGCCGTCATCTTCGGACTTGAAAGAGTTGCATTCGCAGGAGAATGCGCGCAACAGCAAATCCTTGGCTGAAGAAATGCGGCGGTATAACGACGAGAGAGCGGCAGCTCTGGAGAATTCGCTGAGTTTTGCACTCACAGCAAATGAAACCCTCGCAAAGCGCCTAATGGATGTGGAGCAGAAAACTCAGCAGACGGAAAAGGATTTCTTCCACTGTGCCAGGCGCATGGCAGAGGTCGAAGACCAGCTGGACCAAATGCAACAGAGAGAGCTCCAAAGCTGGTTAATTTTCAGCGGGCCAGCAATCCCACGTGCATCAAGCTCGCGCAGAGGCGAGGATACCGCTCTTCTGCTGCACGACGTGGTACGCAGGCTAATGGAGTATGAGATGGACCTGAGCCAAGTTGGAGAAGTGCAGCGCAAGGAAAGACAGGTCCAAGTCCGCTTCATCACCGTGGCAGCTGGATCGGACCGGTTCTTTATGGTCCGAAACAAGACCAGACTCCGGGGCAGTGGCCTATACATCCGAGAGCGCCTTACACCTTTCAGACGACGCATATTTGATTACTTATTTATTTTATTTTTAACGCATATTTGAAGAAATGGATCAATAAACAAATTGGCTTGTAAAATGACCAATCCATTTTGGAAAGAAACCTGTAAAGCATAGGTACGCAGCGTTGATTTCAACTATTGAAATTGACGATGCTGAAATAGGCCGATGTAGCTTGCGGTACTCAAATCAAACGAAATTCAAAGAAACGGTAATTGTGCCATGGAAAAACAAGGGGTACACATCTTGGATGATCTTCTCCGACTCTCGGGATAATTTATAACCTTTGAGTAATTTAAGACAAAATTTCGTGTGCAAGCAACGTATCTAGATTACCTAGGCCTGGTGGAAAGTCTTCCTAGAAGCTGGCGAGTACAGACAAATAAAACGAAGCACAAGACCATTATTCATCCATATGTATCTTTCTTCTGCAAAACAGGACCGGTGCTAAGCTGTTTTAGATAAGATAGTTAGATTAAATTCACAGGGGGAAAACGTCATACATGGAAGCATATTGGGAAGTGCAGTTTAAACATATTAACTGTATGAAATATACACGTCCATATATAAGGCTACGCCGGTCAGTGCAGCTGCATATGGTACATTATAAAATCATTACAAAAACAGCCGCCACAAATATTCTCCTTCATAGAATGGGGATAGTAGAAGCAGACAAGTGTAAGAGGTGCAACGTTCATAGGGACACAATAGATCACAAGTTTTGGGAATGTCATTACGTTCAGGAATTTGGGAAAAATGTAGCCTACTGGCTTAGGTCGCTAAATGTGTGTGAAGCTTTTGTGTTGGAGAAAAAGCAAGCTCTGCTCGGTGTTGAGGAAAATAGGTTTATTAATCATGTTATCATAGTATGTAAAAATATCATTAATCGTAAAGACCACCTTGCCATGGCACATCTGAACGCACGGATGAAAATGGAAAGGGAGATGGAGATGTACATTGCCAAGTGGAGCGGTTCGCTGAATAAGCATAACGATAAATGGAACGTGTTGCCTTGCTGTATGACTTCATGTGATGTATGTTTTGTTTGAGTCTTTGTTTTGATGCATGTTTTGTGAAGGGGCAACATACTCCACAGGAGGGTGGAATATGTTGTTAACTATGTGCAAATATATAATTATGAAAAAAATGGTCGGCGGCTGGGTCCGGCGCGTGACGAACGGACGCCAGCGCGGACCAACGGGCATCGAGTCTCCGAGGAGCGTACCGAGTCTCCGAGGAGCGTACCGAGTCTCCGAGGAGCGTACGTGCGGAGGCTCAATAGGGAGAACGTGGGGACGGGGAGCCTCTCAGAGGAGCGTACCAAGTGTTTTCCGTGAGCGTACCAGTCTGCTGCGTTCCAGCAGTGGAAGACAGTTGGAAGGAAGACCCAATGACGCGGCATCCAAACGTAGTTCCGCCCCAGCGATTACAATCAAATAGTAGAGGTATGCTCCCTGTGCAAAACAGGGAGACATTGACGAAATAACATAATTTCAATAAAAAGTGTTACGAAATATGAACATATGTAAATATGCAGTGGTAACACTTTCCCACTCTTGGATAAATGTTTAGATATAGGTAGTAGTACTATCAACAGCCCGATTGTGGTACGCACATCACACAAACCTAAACACAGGTTTCACTATTGCACACTTATATTATTATCCTTTCACAGGTTGTAATCGCATCGACTACACACCACTACGTAGAACGACAGACCACAATACTCCCAGATTTATCGACACCACAGCGTACGGCACGGTCCCGACTAAAAAATTGTTTTAAAAACTCTCCCCGCACTATCAAATATAAGGGAATGGCCACCGCTGAAGAATCTACTCCCTACTCTCCATCTCTCCTCTCTCTCTGCTGCTGCTCTCGTGCATCTCTCTTCTGACAGCCGCGATTCGTAGCCTCCTCTGGCGTTTGGCTCTGCCACACCACTCCCCAGCACGCTATACAGGCTAACCATAACAACCGACCAAACAACATCGCGCCAAGCGACGACACGGCGGTCACTGGCCGACACACTGGCCTTCTGTCAGCGCCATCGCCGTGCACTAGACCATCACGACGCGCTCATCTTCTACCTCTCGCTGGGGGAGGCACGCGATGTTCCAGGCTCGGTCGCCTCAACGTAGTCTCCCACGCTCGGGTCCGGTCGGGATTGGTCGGGTTGGGTCAAGGCAGGGCGGGCCGGGCCGGGACGGGGGAGGTCCGGCGGTTACTGTGTGGGGGAGAAGGGCGTGGCCCAGGATATGCGGGACTGCATGCCGCGGATCAGAGGTACTGTGTGTGCCACGCACTCGTCCCAGCCGGGCCGCATCCAGGCGCTCTCACGCGTCTCCTTACGGTGCTGCAGGTCGTCATAGCCTGCGGGCACACAAGGTCACGGGACAGGGGTTACATGTCAGTCCACTCAGCGGGCTGGTCAGTCAGTGAGTCAGTCAGTCAGTCAGAGTCAGAGGTGGCTGCAGAGCCAGTGGAGTCTCAGGGGGACAGAGAGCACACACCACAACACGACACGACAGGTCGACTCTGCCGGCTGGATCAGCTGTTCCGTTACTCAGCAGGATCGGTATGGTGTGCGTCAACAAACAATGCATGCTGGGATGGGTTGTACCCGTTATACTGACCGTCCGTGCTTAGTCACGCGTTAACACAATAAACATGGAAAGCGACACCCAGAACCACTGAGCTGAGAAGGAGGCATCTAGCAAGCAAGCAGTCCCTGTGGGCAATAGACGTCGGCAGCCCTATGAGTAATGCGTGGAATGTCAGAAATGTTACCGTCCTTCCGTGTTCCCTTCAATCACAAATACCTCAATGACAAACACAAGCCCAGAGGAATATCATAAACCCCAGTATATTTAATACAAGTATGCTATAACATTCCCGAACCATCAGCATGCCTTCGAAATAACTCATAAATACGGTCAAAAGGATTATGCAAGCACACAATCTACTGTTAACAGGTTACAGAAGAATGATGACATAGTTTGAAGAGCAAATAGCCGACAGACTAGCTGTTGACATCAAGCACAGTCTCATCCCTAACCACCCGTTGCAAACTACGTCCTCTCCCTCAACCCCCTGTCAGGCTGGCCTGTCCTCTCCCTCAACCCCCTGTCAGGCTGGCCTGTCCTCTTCCTCAGCCCCCTGTCAGGCTGGCATGTCTTCTCCCTCAGCCCCCTGTCAGGCTGGCCTGTCCTCTCCCTTAGCCCCCTGTCAGGCTGGCCTGTCCTCTCCCTCAGCCACCTGTCAGGCTGGCCTGTCTTCTCCCTCAGCCCCCTGTCAGGCTGGCCTGTCCTCTCCCTTAGCCCCCTGTCAGGATGGCCTGTCCTCTCCCTCAGCCCCCTGTCAGGCTGGCCTGTCTTCTCCCTCTGTACCCTGTCAGGCTGGCCTGTCCTCTCCTCCAGCCCTACCAGACCTGGCCTGTCTTCTCCGCTCGAGCGCCCTGTCGGCTGGCCCTGTCCTCTCCCTCAGCCACCCTGTCGGCTGGCGCTAGTCCTCGTCGCCTCAGCCCTGTCCAGGCTGGGGCCTGGGTCCCTCTCCCGTCAGCCCCTGTTGCAGGCTGGTATGGTCCCGTCAGTCCTGCAGCACCGCCTGTCCAAGGCTGCCTGTCCTCTCCCCTCAGCCCCCCTGTCAGAGCTGGCCTGTCTGTCCTCAGCCCCTGTCGGCTTGGCCCTGTCCTTCTCCTCCGCCCTGTCAGACCTGGGGCCTGTCCTGCTGTCTTCAGCCGCCTGTCAGGCTGGCGCTGGTGCCTCTGGTCTCGCCCCCTGTCAGGTTCTGGCCTGTCGCCTCATCCTCAGCCGCCTGTCACGGCTGGCCTGTCCTCTCCATCAGCCCCGGCTGTCAGGCTGGCCTGTCCTTCCCAAGCCCCTGTCAGGCCTAGGGTCTGTCCTCTCCTCAGCCCTGTCAGGCTGGCCCTTGTCTCTCCCCTCAGCCCTCTTGTCCAGGCTGGCCTTTTCCTCTGCCCTCAGCCCCCTGTCAGGCTGCCTGTCCTCATGAACATCGCTCAGACCCCTGTCAGGCTGGGCCTGTCCCTCTGCGTCCTCAGCCCCGCTGTCAGGCCTGCCTGTCCTTCGCTCAGCGCCTGTAAGGCCTGTGGCCTGTGCCTCGTCCCTCAGCCCCTGTCAGGCCTAGCCTGTCCCTGCTTCTCAGCCCCTGTAAGGCTGGGCCCTGTCTCATCCCTCGGCCCCTGTCGGCCTGGCCTGTCCTCTCTCCCTCAAGCCCCCTGTCAGGCTGGCTGTCTCTTCCTCAGGCCTGCCCTGTCCAGCTGGCCCGCTGTCCTCGTCATCAGCTCCCTAGTCAGGCCTGGCCTTGTCCTCTCCCTCAGCCGCTGTCAGGCCTGGCCTGTCCTCTCCCTCTGTCCTGTCAGGCTGGCCTGTCCTCTCCCTTTGTCCTGTCAGACTGGCCTGTCCTCTCCCTCAGTAACCCCCTGTCAGGCTGGCCTGTCCTCTCCATCAGCCCCCTGTCAGGCTGGTCCTGTCTTCTCTCCCTCAGCCCCCTGTCAGGCTGGCCTGTCCTCTCCCTCTTGTAACCTGTCAGGCTGGCCTGTCTTCTCCCTCTGTCCTGTCAGGCTGGCCTACCTTCTCTCCGGCAGTCCGTCTGGCATCGACTAGCGGGTCAGCGAGAACGGGGTCGGTGTGATGATGCGGCTCTGGAAGTTTTGGATGAGCGGCACCGTGTACGCCACGCATTCATCCCAACCGGGCTTGCGCCACGCGGTCTCACGAATCTCCTTACGGTGAGCCATCGAGTCATAGCCTGCGGCGGCCGCCGACAGGTGGTGTTAGTGTCGGGAGGGCAGCGACGGGCACATACCGAGCGGTCGACTAGGCACGCCAAGATGCAGTGTCACACAGGTAAGAGCAAAGTTTTCACTGTGTGATGTCAGTCAGACATCAGACAGTGAAAAATGCGTGAAAGATGTCACAAGTTGTGAACCTACCTACGACCAAACGGGTGCGTGAACGTTCACGCGATTTTACACCCGCTGGAGTTTTAGTTCAAGCTGATTAGCAACAGCACAGACGACTGGTGCATTCTTCATAGTATTTTGCATTATGGGTCTAGCATTTCACGTTCCTTTAGGCTTAATGCAAGCGCCTTTTCCTTCAGCCCAAAACGGGATAGTCAAGTGTCGAGTAAAGCTTAAGAAGCCCAGGCATGTTGTCGACACATACACTGGCTAATGACAATGAAATGATGGACAGTTCAAAATCATCAAAAGATTCAGGAGCATTTTTTGTACTGCATAAATATAAAGTGAGTCACGTAAGCGATGACTTATTGGTGATTTTCCATTTCATAGTAAATTAAAGTCTCATGTTTGTTTTCTTATTGAAGTTTAAAGGCACGACGGCTGTGATTGTGTCTCAATATGTTGCATTCCGCTTCCATAAGATGTTAGCTATCCGGAAGCAGTGAGGTAAAATAATAATGCAAAATTTAGACGGGAAAATTTAGGGAACACACAATAGCACCAGGCCAAAAACATGACAAAGACTCCCAAAAAAGCAACAACAAGCAGTTTCAATCCTGAAACAAGACGGTACCAAGGACGAATGACGACACTCCAAAGCATATCGTGTTCGTCAAGGACGGGGAAGGCCGACGTGGCATACCTGTCGCCGTTAACAAAGGAGGATCGAGTGTACCTGGCACTACTAACACGATTTTTCTGGGAAGCAACAACAGGAACTGGTAGGTTTCAGGCTCTAACTATAGCCAGAAACTGGTGAGTCAAAGTGGAGCTTGTCAGAGAACAAAAAGAACACAACTTAAAAGGATTGCCAAAGACATGGCTTTCTCAAGAAGTTGCCTGATTTACCTGTCATTGCCAAACCAATCACTACACATCTTACATATGATTCATGCCATAACGTGTTTTCAAGCATAGTATTCTTATCACCAGAGAAAGGAAGCAAGCGAACAAGTCTATACATCACGCCACACGAGAACCTCAACGCATTCAGGACAGACACGTGAGCTCGAATCGCGTCACCATGCTCCCTCCCCTCCCTCTCCCCTCCACGTGGCTGTACTTACACCAGATGTGATGTACGTTGTAGAGCCGGCCGACCTGCGAGAAGAAGCCCGCGAACGCCTCGTCTCCCTCGCGACGGAAGTGGATGGCGCGCGCCCAGTTGTTGCCCCACTCGATCATGGTGCCCGGCTTCAGCAGGTAGCTACGGATCTCGTACAGGTGTTTACCGGGCCGCGGCATCGGCGCCGGCCAGAAACTGAACGCCAGCAGGTACTGCGAGTGGCGGGCGCGCAGGAGGCCGCCCCGCTCCTTCACCAGGGACGCCAGGTTCTGAAGGGGAGAGTGGAGTCAGTACCTAATGCGAGTACAATTACTGACAATACAAACTTTTGAAGCACAACATTGTAACATATAAAAACAGATGTGATAAGGTCAGACAAGCAGAACATGAGCCATTAAGGTGGGAAATAACAACAATTACTGACATTAATCATGATGATGATGATGATTTGGGTTTAACCCTATTACTGTCGGGGGGGCCGAATCGCCCCCTTGAGGTTTTCGCGTAACCGGGTCAATTCATGGAACTCAACTCAAGAAATCCTTCAAACTTGCTGGCTTTTCCCTAACATTTTATTGCGCATCGAATGGTGTACTTTGTTTCCCCATTGAGTTATTGAGGGGGTCCAAGACAGTTTTTAGGGGGGCGTGTTCGGCCGTTTTGACACAAAATCTTTGCATGGTTAAGCAAGCACTCATGGATAACTGTGTGTTGAAGAGAAGTGTTAGCAAAAACAGACATCGGTACAGAATTGATTTTTCTTTCAGATGGCTATCTCAAAATTTCAAAATTTTGAATTTTGAAATCAAATTTTTTTGAAAAACTGATTTTTTTCACAAAATGATACAAGTTTTTTATTTTCAAGACGTTTCAAAAACCGGATTGTGTGTGATAGAAAACATGCCAAATAATATGTGTTGAAAGTTTCAGGGTGATATCTAAATTATTTGATGACCTGATGAACGGTCCAATGCTAACCTTGCCAATATGAGTATAGGTGAAAAATGAAAACGATGGTTTAATACATTGCATCAATCCGATTTTTTCAGTATCATGTCATCTGTCGGCCCTTCTTGATGAAAAGGATGAATTTTTTAAGTCGTGACCTTTGAAAGGTCTTCAAGGTCACCAACCACCTTTGCATCAAATAACTCGTGAAAGAACGGTCATAGAGAACTTCACAAATGGTCGCAAATGGTTTTGGCTCGTCAATACGCGTCTTTTGATATGGCATTTTGACCGACTTACGTCCACTTGGACCTTCACCCTTGACACGGGGTCAAATTTTCGATTTGACAGAAGTTGATATGATTCGAACCGCAATTGAGAAGAGAAACACGATGGAGCAAAAATAAGTGCTGTATAATACTTAAGATAAAAAGTTATTAACGAACAAAACATTTGCTGAAAAACAAAGTTTTTTATTAATTGTTGACCTCTACTGAGTCCTAAACCAATTGACCTGAGTCATTCTGATGCTTAACAGGTGAAAGACAATTAAACGCGCTTTAACAGCTTGTTTTTTCGGATTCCTCCTAGCTGACATAGTTTTTCCGAGATAATTGGCAAGGTTTTTCTGAAATATCATGTTTTGTTACAAAAATAATTTTTGATGACGTTCATTTGCCTGAAGATAATGACGCCAAGGTCAACAAATTGACACAAATAGAGTTCATTGTCGAACCCTTAGCACACACCAAGTTTCATGTTTCTAGCTCTTATGGCAGCGGAGATCTGAAGGGGGGGGGGGCGAATAAGCCACTTTTCATCCCTCCAGGAATAGGGTTAAGGGCGACGCAGCTACTACGCTATATGGCGTACATATAAGATGCATAGATAAAGCATGAAGCGTACCAGCCCATTTTTAGTTAGCACAAATGTTTTGAATGGATGGATTTCCGAGTTGAGGACCCACGCTAAGCATAGCTTGTTGCGCAGGCCCTGACCCTACCACCCGATGGCGCAATTCCTGGTGTTCGGCAGAATTTAGGGTTGAAAGTGTTACGTGCCCGACATACCTGGACACGGTCCTAACCGAAGCTCCCACAGAAATTGCTACACAAACATTACTAATGCATCAACTCCACGCATATTTTACAAGAGAGGTAAATGCGACCCTTTAAAGCCAAATTACATTCCACTCCATTTCGATGCATGCTTTTATGAGACAACAGCCAAAGTTTACGCATCCCCACGTTCAGTCGCCGCCTGCGTGCCATCCCACCTTCTCCTCGATGTGGGCGTTGCGCGCGTCGTCCACAGCCTTGTACCCTCCGTTGTATTTCCAGAGGTGGATGCACTGGTCCTGATCACCGACCGTAACCTGCCAGCTGCCGACCAGCTCCTGCGCCATCTGGCCGGCCGCCGTCCGCTCCGACACCTCGCCGTGGTACCGACCACTGAAGACGGCAGGAGGGGAGGAGTGAACACAACACCACCGACCAGTGACCACTGAGGGCGGCAGCAGGGGAAGGGTAAACAGAACACCGTGGTAACGTGAAGGTACTGATGGCAACTTAAAGGGAGTGTGCCTACTCACATTGGTCGTGTGGAGTTGTTGACACTAGTCTGTAGAACATATTTTCTGAATCTAGCAATGTACTTCATTTCCCCAGATCCACTATAGTTGCTGAGATATTCCAAATTGGCCAAGATCATTCCGGCGGAACAAAATTATCAATATTCGCCAGAATAGAAAACAAGTCGTGAGCACTGATAGCAGCTGTCGAAAAGAGCCTTGATAACTATAAACAAACCCATACATTGTTCGTATAGGTTTGTTTATTGTCTTTGGTGCGCCATTGTAGGTAACATCTTCGTTACTCTGTTTTAGTGGCGATCGTTTATTGCGTTTTGAAACAACAAATCCAATACAGATATAAGTAAAAATTTCACTAAATAGGACTTCAGAACGTGAATTTTATCGTAGCCAATGATCAAACCAATAGCTTCTTACCGTAATAAAAATATATTTGACATTTCAAAAGAGTAGGCACACTCTCTTTAACCCGGCATTCGCTGGGGTCTCAGTTGAACGTCATTGGCTGAGGAGGGCGTTTTTCGCCACACCTCGTTATCTTCCAAACTAATGATCGCAGCGAGACACAAAAAGCGGCATTCGAAAGCTCTCAATAATATTCCTCCAAAGCATACGGGAAATCGTCAAATAAGGTCACATGTCAGGTCATGGTCAGGTCAAAGATAAAAAATGAGATATTTGAGTTTAGAGCCATACTTTCTATCCAAAGCCTTAGATTGAGACTAATATCGCACAAAGTCCTATCAAAGGTAAAGTGTATCTCCCGTATAAGCAAAAGTGAAATTGTAAGCAAGGGTCAAGGTCAAGATCAGGTCAAATAAGGTCACTATAGTCAAGAGGTCATGCGATTCATGTTTTCTTGGTTATTTTACACGTAAAATTCGATAGAAGCAGCCATTTGCACAACCTGACACCACATGAGGTCAAAGTCAGGTCACATAAAGTACAATTTTGAAATTGATCAATATAATTACAAAGGCATGCTTCTAAACCAGTTTGTCTCAGAAATACATTGGTGGAATCTATTTGTCTGTATCTGGCAAAAAAAAAACACATTACAAAATGACGTTATGAGTTACTCGTACTAAGTCTAAGGGAGCCATAAGTTGGTCAAACATAAAGACATTGCTTTTCAATTGTGTTTGGTTTATGTCCATTAGGGTTGAGTGAAATATGGTTTTAATGAAATAACCACTAGCCACATGACTTTTTGGGAGTATTGGAACCTTCTGATTATTTCTATTTCTTAGTTTGGAATAAGCCAAATTTTCAGCCATCGAGCTTCTTTGAAGCGATGTCGTCGATGTTTCTCTTGTTTTGATTATTCTCATTAAGTAATTGTTTGTGTGTTTCTGAAACACATATGTTCAGGTTCCCCGCACACTGTTTAGACGTGCAATATGTTTGTAATGAGTTATATTATGCATATTGAGCGAGTTAATGGAAGATTTACGTGATGTATTCTAGCACCCGTGAACAACACCATCTGTTGAGTGTAATAGTAACTAGTTGCCTAAATTCTGCTTCTTATTGCGCTAGACCCCTGAAACAAAGTAGAAAGTGTCCCGTGTCGCAAGATGAATCTAACGAGACCCTTTCCGATAAGTGTGGGTCAACAGGTCAACTTTCAGGTCAGGTCATTGACCTCCAGCCGACCAAAACAAAGGCTTTCGGTGGCGGGATGCATTGCGGGCCTTTGTCATTTCGCTCCTAAATGAGCTAGAGCTACGACACAAAAACTAACTTGTCCGGCGCGACGAGAGGAAAGCTTAAGATACCAAGATTTTGATTACCTCAGGTCGACAAGAGTCGCACAGTTATTACACAGGTCAGGTCAGGTCAGGTCAGGTTACACAGGTCAGGTCAGTAATCTGACCTACAGCGTAGAAGTTTGTGTCGGCTCGAGCCCACTGGCCTGACCTGTAGGTCTATTTGTTGACACTAGGTCATCGAAATTGGCAGCGTTGTGACACCTGATGCGTTTGTTTGTTGTTTCGTAGCTCTAGCTCAACTATAATAAAAATAAAAATGAGGCTAATGACACCAATATTTCGTATTTGTGAGATGAATGGAAAGCAAGCAGCCGATTCGAAACATTTGACACATTCGATACATTTGCACAATTGTTGCACAATGTTGAGATGAGATGTTGAGATGAGATATGTAGTAGACGAAATTGCTTTATTTTCGCACAAAAGATATCCAATTTATGTAGGAGAAGGTAACTGAAGTTTCGCGTTGATAGCGCTGTTCGTTTTTGGTCCATTACGAGAATCCCTCAGGGGGGTCGTTTTTCACCCCTCCCCAGCCAATAGCGGGTTAAGAAAAGGCTCAGAAATCTTGTAACGAATGAGTTATCAACATTTCAGGAAAACGATTCCAAATGAAATGCGACAAATCGTCCTACAGTGATAACACCAAATCCCGCCACGAAGCCTTCCAGACCCCACAGCTGCCAACAAAACGTACTAGTTCTCGAGGTACTTGTCCATCTCTCCGCATCGGACGTTGTGCGTCTGCAGCTCGTAGATGACCTCCTTGTCGGAGAGCATACGCGAGTGTGACTCCTTGGTGGGCTCGATCTTCCGCACCAGCAGCTTGCTGAGCCAGCCGTCCGTCTCTGATCCACAGACGGGCGAGGTACTCAGCAGCCTGCCGGGTCATAATACATCATAGAGGTGGACAAAGTACAACATCACAGACGGGCGAGGTACTCAGCAGCCTGCCGGGTCATAATACATCATAGAGGTGGACAAAGTACAACAGACACACGCCAGACTCTGATCCACAGACGGGCGAGGTACTCAGCAGCCTGCCGGGTCAAACTCATGGTACAATACGAGGTGGACAAAGTAAACCAAAGAACCATCACGTCCTCGATCTACTCTGATCCACAGACGAGCGAGGTACTGGCAGCAAGCCTGCGGGTCATTAATACATCATAGAGGTGGACAAAGTCAACAGGCATAACGCCCCAGACTCTAAATCCACACAGAGCCCGCTCAGGAGGGCGGGTACTTTCCGACAGCCTGCCGGTATAATAAGCATAGAGGTGGCACAAAGTAACAACAGCCATATCCGCCCTCGTCTACTCTGATCACAGCACGCGAGCGAGAGGTACTCAGACTGTCGAGCACTGCCGGGTCATAATCCACTCAAGAGGGTGAGCGACAACAGCTACAACAGACATACGCCAGACTCTGATCCACAGACGGGCGAGGTACTCAACAGCCTGCCAGGTCATAATACATCATAGAGGTGGACAAAGTACAACAGACATACGCCAGACTCTGATCCACAGACAGGCTTTTTCTGCAGCTTGCCGAGTCATACATGCATCGTAAGGGGTAGACTAAATAAATCAGTCATTCGAACCGAATATTGATGTATCATGTAAGGTTAACATAGTGATCAAATCTCAAGCAGCCATAAATTACAAGTTCATGTAAACAATGCACACAGTTGGCTTCAATGCCAACTAGTTCGATAACATGCCACATACAGTTTAACCTCACCTCGCTCCTTTAAAGGAGGCCACGCGATGCTGGCTGAGAAGCCTGGAGAGCATCATGGTTGCAGTCAGCTGATGACGATGATGAACTAGGCCGAATCCTTGGAAAGAGACAAACAAAATTACGAGAAAAAATACATTTGTTCGTCGAACAAACACAACAGCAGCGCTCAAAGGAAATAGTTCACATTCAACATGGGTTTTGAACTGAGGTAGCACTTTCGTAGCCCGTGTTGAAAAAACTAACTAACTGCAAGTTTTCTGGGCTGAAAGGGCTCTCCAGCCGAATATATGACTTTTTGTTGAAGGAATGTGGGCCATAAATAAGGAATGTCAAGAATGTGGGCCTCACACACCTGGGCTATGAGGACTCAATCCAGACGGCTAATCCTCTCACGCGATCTATTTTCGCATTTTCGAATATTTGATTGGCTGAGCCACGTTTGACGTTGCGGAGAGTACGCATATAGTTTTGATAAAATGAATAATGTACGTCCCTCTGTCCTGAATCGGCGCGATGTCTGGCTATTTTTGACATTATGAAAAGAAGTTGTATTTCAAAATATATTCAAGTCGTGTTTGAAAAAAAAATACAAGGTGAACTATTTCCTTTAAGCGAGATTCATGCGGATGTTCTGCTTGGTCACAATAAGCTTTGAATTCCGCAGAAGTTAAGAAAAACGTCTACGTTTCTCTAGACCTGAAGATGGGATCATTACTTAAGTTTACTTTTTCGTCCCATACACATATCAAAGATATTATGACATTACCATTGAGATGCTACGAATGTCCTCAAGATACCATTGGAGATTCCAGTGTATTCGAGTTGAAAAATGGTTTAAAAGGTCCGGCAATGATGCTGACATTTAATAAGCTGGATATCAACATTGACACGATAATGTATTTTTCTCAGACCTTTCCAGTATCCCAGTTCAGGTTATTTATCGTTCCCGACCACTGCGCAGGACCGTAGGCTCTCTTGTGAATGCCATTTTTATTTAGTTCGCAGTTACACTTTCGCGAAACGCCGCTCCTGGTATGTGATATATATAGTATACATAACTTATACTTATTCACTACGTATATTAATTGATATTAGTATAAACATATAATATATATTATTACATATATAGGGATATATATTATATAATATACCATAATAATTACATATATATATATTATATATATATTAGTATATATATATTATATTATATTAATAATTTGGTGTGTGTGTCGTGTGTGTGTGTGTGTGGATTTAGCAGACTGGCTGACGGCTGTGTTAAGAGCGATGCAACTACAAAGACCAATATATTGGTGCAGAAAAGTCAGGTTAGACCAGTATGGCCAGGTTCAGTTAGTCATGTGTCTAAGATTGCATACCTATTTCATGCTAACATAGATGTATCTATTTTGCTTGTTCATGGAATACGAGTTTCTCTGCATATCGTATCTCCCCCCCTCCTGTGCTTGATATGCCAATTGTTACCGAGCCTCCCACCCGGCACTGCTCTCAATCGACAATTCGCATTGCGCCTGAAAACTACGACCACGATCGCTACGCGCCGCACGTAGGAGCAATCAAGGTTCAGTGGACGAGTGGCCGGCGAGGCCTGCCACACAAACATACCCACGCATGTCAACGTTTCTCTCAAATCAAAAATGTTCAGGATACGCAACTTCTTATTAAGCACAATAAATCGCACCGATGCTCACCAAGTCACAAGTGACGAAAGTAAAAACATGCGTCATTGACAGTATGTTTATAAGAGAACGTATGTTAACAAACAATGGCTTCTTACCCACGGACGATAACCACCGGGCGTTTTGACATACGAAGTGCATCCCACCCTTGTAGCTCAGTCGGGAGAGCGCTGAGTTTTTGACCTCACTTGGTGTCAGACATGTGCATGGATCTGAAAGTAGGATCTATGATCCCAGAGGATCTCTCGACAAAACGCAATGTTGGATCTATGATCCCAAAGGATCCCACGACAAATTACAACAGTGGATCTTGGATCCCAGTGTATCCCTTGATTAAATTTTGCAACGGATCTTGGATCCCACAGGATCCCATGATAAACAATGAAAATGGATCTCTCATCCCAGCGGATCTCGGATCCGATAGGATCTGACTTATATATTATGCCATAGTTATAGTATTTCTCGTAAAAATCGAACTAAAAGGAACACCAAATAACTTTATAGTTGAGGCGCCCTTAAACCCACATCATCATCATCATCATCACGAACTAAAAGGCATAAGGCCATGCTAGTTTCATTTACAACGAATGAAAAGTACTGACAATTACTTTACAAAAATCCCAAAATACCATCTGTATAATGGCAGATCTGGCATCCCAGTGGATCTCAATTCAAAATGGTGCCTGCAATCTCGGATCTAGGCGGATCCGTCGACCAATATTAAAGGAAATAGTTCACCTTGGATTGTTTTTGTCCAACACGATTTGATTATATTTTGAAATACAACTTCTTTCCATATTGTCAAAAATAGCCATGCATCGCGCCGATTCAGGACAGAAGGACGTACATTATTCATTTTATCAAAACTATATGCGTACTCATTAGCAATTTCAACGAAAGAGATCGAATGGCTCAGCCAATCAGATTCGAAAGTAGTCGGTAAGATTACTGTATGGCCCTCCCGAATGGTCCACATTCCTGGCATTCTTTTGTTTACGGCCACATTCCTTCGACAAAAAAGTCAAATATATTCGGCTGGAGAGCCTTTCAGTACAAAAACTTACAGGCAAGGTTTTTTAACACGGCCTACGAAAAACTGCTATCTCAGTTCAAAACCATGTTGAAGGTGGACTAGCTTCCTTTCAAATGGATGACTAGTCCCCACCTTTCAAAAGTTCTCAAATGTACGCTGCATGTGGTGCTATATATTAAGTAATTGCTGCCGAACACGAATTATGACATTTGTTTCTCATGAAACAGTGGCTCAAGCCTCAATTGCATAAAAAGTTAAGTTTTTAATATTAGGGCTGATGACGTCCATATAAAGGAAATTTCTGGAATAGAGAAAACCTTTCACGGCTGCCACATGTACGGCTAATGTATGGCCAAGTGTAGAAACAAGTCGACCTATCATCACTCATTTAGGAAAGCAGTGACGGAGTATCGGCTCAGGCCCCCGTTCAAATACACTGGGGACTGAGGATGTTACAGATGTCAAAACCAAACTCAAATTTATTTGTGATTCGTTCTCAGTGGTTGTTTTAACTAATACTATACATGATTCCAATGCCTAGCACGGAAAATGGCTATCTCAACTCAAATATAATGTTAAGGTGGGACAGTCCCTTTAATGACGGATCTATGATCCCAGTGGATCCATCAACAAACTGTGAAGGTGGATTTATGATCCCATCGGATCCGGGATCCAGATTCCACAGATCAGATCCCCAGATCCGTTTTCGGGATCTGAGCACATGTCTGCTTGGTGTGATAGACCGGGTTTTAGTCGCTTCGGCGCTCGCTATTTACCCTTGACTGGGATGGCCTGCGGTCGGTGGCAGCGGTCGCACTCAAGCCAGAAGGCGGGGCGGGCCGTGTCCAGGTATGTTAAGTACGTTAAACTTTGGCCTCTAAATTCTGCCGGCTGCCAGGAATTGCCCACACGGACGGCAGGGGTCAGAGCATGTGCAATGAGCTCTGCTTAGCGTGGGTCCTGACCCCGGAAATCCGTCCATTCAAAAAGTTCGGACTAAGTTTAACAAACTAGAGGTCCGCCAGCTATCTGAAGTTGGCGGAGATCCAAAATCGGAGCCCGTCCACGTGCGCACGTGCCGACCGACTTCAATTCCGACTCATGCAGACCGTCCCAAAGTTATGCATTTGTCTGCTCACAAAATATCAGATCGATTGGTCCAGCAGTTTCCGAGATCTGAAAGCGGTAGTCGCACGTGCTCACGTGCCAACATATACATTGTTTATTACGTGCAATGTTGCCAGTGCCAATGCATGAAGCTATGCAGCCAATTTCAAGTCAATCAAGCCAGTACTCTTGGATATTGACCACCCAATGTGAGGGCACCAATTTACGTCCCCATTTGCATTTGTCACGTGCTCGCGCGCTTATCGGTGGGATAGACGCCACGGGGTGCAAAAAAGGTGAAAGTTGGGTTCGTTTCCTATCCACACACCGTTTCTGGTACCCACAGCTAGCAACGTTCTGGAAAACGAAGTTATTAACCGCAGGTCCCCAAGAGGGTACCATTTTACACCCATTCTGCCTTTGTCACGCGCTCACGTGTATGTCAGTTGGGTGCGAGCTACGAAGGTGGCAAATAGTGGAAGCCGGTTTCATTTACTATCCGCACACCGGTTTTGGTACCCGTAGCTCGCACCGTTATTGGAAACGGATCTCCCAGGTGGAGGTCCCCTACCATTGTTTCGATGCCCCGTGCTGGCGTCCTATGCACCCCGCACGGTCGCCACCACAAAAAGCACGTAGCCTCCTATGGCGACCATCTTTTCTCAATTTTGATTGCACGGCGTCGCAACATGTGACGTAGGCCCAGAAATCCATTCGGAGGTGCCTCGCAGGCACGTTGCCACGGCAACTCTGCACCCTGGAAAGAGCAAAAAGCACAAATCCGCTGACTGTCTACACATCCCGAAAATTTGGTGCGGATTTTGTGCCGCGCACGGTTTTTCCCGCTAGGGCCGCGTGTTTTTAATGTAATTGTTTGAGATAAGTAAAAGCCATGTTAACTTAGGTTAGTTAGGTTAGGTTTAGGTTGGGTTGGGTTTGGGTGGGTTTGGGTTGGTTGGGTTGGGTTGGGTGGGTTGGGTTTGGTTGGTTGGGTTGGGTTGGGTTGGGTTGGGTTGGGTTGGGTTGGGTTGGGTTGGGTTAGGTTAAAAAAACGTCAGATGCTGTTGCTTTTCAATGGATTTTACTTATCTCAACATTACATTTCAAAATACGCCTGGCGGCCAGAAACCTTGTACAGACAGACAGACAGACGGAAATGAAAAAGCTGCCTGCCAACTTCAGTCCCCGTGAATACAATCTCCGGAATGCAGAATAAAGCTAAAATGCTAAAGCATGTGATTTTTCTTCTGTGCATTCCTACGATTTTGGATGCAATACAAAGCCCAGAGCCGGCGATAAGTCCATCGGTAAGATGGGTGTTGGTGATACACCGTTGGATAAAACCGGTGTCGTTGGACGATCATACGTCTGTCGGAAGGGCCAGTATTGGTGACAAGTCTATTGGAAGGAACGGTGTCGGTCACACGTCCGTCAAAAGGACAGAACTGTCTTTTCGACGGACGTGTGACCGACACCGTTCTAGTGTCAGTGACACGTCCGTAGGAAGGAATGACTTCCGTGTCAGTGAGACCTCTATTGCAGGACCAGTGTTGGTGACAGGTGTGCAGGTAGGCCTCTGAGGACAGTGACCATTCATCAGTATGACCAGTGGCAGTGACTCTCCATCATAAATGTAGCCCGGGGGGGCATGGGGGACATGGTCCCCTGATAAAAATACATTAACACTAAATAGAATGGGATTCTCTGACGACCCGACCCTACCCACTCCCCCATGGCTCAGCATCATATGGCTGAGCAGCAAAATTTGATTTTTTCCGACGTGCCTCTCCCCTGATACAAATCCTGGCTACATGACTGCTCTCCATTGTCAGGGATTTTTTTCTTGCCATACCTCTTTTTGACGCTTCAACTGCCACAGGAATGTA